>OMNZ01108931.1:49313-60709 GCA_900303255.1 Lesueurigobius sanzi | reverse complement strand
CCAGTCCACATGTGTTTTGTGGACCTGGAGAAAGCGTTCGACCGTGTCCCTTGTGGTGTCCTGTGGGGGGGTGCTAAGGGAGTATGGGGTCGGGGGCCCCCTACTAAGAGCCATCTGTTCCCTGTACAACCGCAGCAGGAGCATGGTTCGCATTGCAGGCAGTAAGTCAGACCTGTTCCCGGTGCATGTTGGCCTCCGCCAGGGCTGTCCTTTGTCACCGGTCCTGTTCATCACTTTTATGGACAGGATTTCTAGGTGCAGTCAGGGGCCGGAGGGGATTTGGTTTGGGAACCACAGGATTTCATCTCTGCTGTTTGCAGATGATGTTGTTCTGTTGGCTTCATCAAATCAAGACCTTCAGCGTGCACTGGAGCGGTTTGCAGCCGAGTGTGAAGCGACTGGGATGAAAATCAGCACCTCCAAATCCCAGGCCATGGTTCTCGACCGGAAAAAAGTGGCCTGCCCACTCCGGGTCAGTGGAGTGTCCTTGCCTCAAGTGGAGGAGTTCAAGTATCTCGGGGTCATGTTCACGAGTGAGTGAGGGACGGATGGAGCGTAAGATCGACAGACAGATCAGTGCAGCGTCTGCAGTGATGCGGCCGTTGTATCGGACTGTTGTGGTGAAGAAGGAGCTGAGTCGAAAGACGAAACTCTCGATCTACGTTCCTACTCTCACCTATGGTCATGAGATTTGGGTCATGACCGACAGGACAAAATCGTGAATACAAGCGGCCTAAATAAGTTTCCTCTGCAGGGTGGCTGGGCGCACCATTAGAGATCGGGTGAGGAGCTCAGTCACCCGGGAGGAGCTCGGAACAGAGCCGCTACTCCTCCACGTCGAAAGGAGCCAGCTGAGGTGGCTAGGGCATCCGACTACCACCACGCTCACACTACATTCATACAGGCAGTGGGTAAAGAGTCTTGCCCAAGGAGGGGAGGGCGACATTGACGCACATGGTAGGGCAGGTCGTCTCATGATCGGAAGGTTGAAGGTTCGAATCCCGGCTCCTGCAGGTGCAGACTGTTGTTGTGTCCTTGGGCAAGACACTTCACCCAATGCCTATGTGTGAGTGGTTGGTGGTGGTCAGCGGGTGCAGATATGAGCAGCCTCACTTCTGTGAGTGTAGAGGAAACTGTGGCTACAAATGTAGCTTACCACCATCAGCATGGAGTGAATGAACCCCCCTCCCTTTCATGTGTGAAGCGCTTTGGGTGTGACTTGTGGGTGTCACTATACAAATAAGATTCCCTTCCCCTTGCCCAAGGCCCAAGGACACAACAACAGTCTACTCCTAATGGTGGCAGGATTCGAACCGCAGACCTTCTGATCATGACACAATCCCCTCTACCATCTGTGCTACTGTTGCCCCAAATTATCGGTTGTCTCCCTTCATCTATGATTGCTCAATTGCTTAGGTCTAACTATCTGAAGCCCCTCCTCCTTAATTTGCAATTGCTGAGAGGAATCAAGAAAATAATAATGTAGGCTGTAAAAATAAAAGAGCGTAAAAGTAAAAGAGGAAATAAATAAAGCAAGAATTGAATGAATACATAAATAAATGCACACAGAAAATAATAATAATGAAGATCTATTTTATGGTTTGAAGCACAAAAGTGTGGTTTAATAATATATATATTTTTTTTATCTCAGCATTTGTAGTGATATCTCAATAATTATTTGCCAATGTGGACATTTGTTTATGTATTGATTTATGTATTAATTTGGCAGTTTTAGTCTTCCAAAAAAGTGTCCCACATTGGCCCAGCAGCAGCAGCAGCTGCTTACCTTACAGCTTTTCCTCTCTCTCTTCTGGTTACTAGCATGTTTGCATCCTGATAGATGTATGTCTGCTTCATTATTTTCATTATCAAATAGTCCTAACTAGGCTCTAGCGTGTGAGCTAGTTGGGGGCTCATTGTGCATTTGGCGCATGGCAGCCGTAAAGCACGTGATACTAAAACTTGGCACAATGACAAAGTAAAACATTTACCCTATTAAACTGGAGATTTAACAAGGCACAGCCAACTCAGAGTGAGGTTAATGGATAATAATGCATTTTTTGCGCTGAATGCAACAATAACATAAAAATATGTGCTCTTTATAACCCGACAGTAGTGTTAAATATAACACTACACGTTGTTTTCAATTTAAAAAGGTATTCAAATAATAATCCAAGGGGCTTTTAAAATAGATTGATTTCTATGTTGTCTATGTGTATGTCAAGTTAACTATGACAGTCATGAGATTAATCGTGATTAAATATTTAAAATATTGACAGCACTAGTTAATAAATGTTTTATAATAGTGCACCTTCTACTTTGAGCAACGCTTCAGTTTTGCGCCCATCAGCTTCATATTTGTACTTTCCAGCATCTTCCTCTTTGCAGTTTTTTATAAGAAGTTTACGATGAGTTCCATCTTTAATGATACAAAGATCATCTGTGGATGTAATCTGAAAAGCAAAGGTAGACATTTTGGAAGTTATGACCATTCGTTATAAGATGTTGAATGACAGGGCTTTATGATTAAAGTGTGAAGTTTTATTCTAAAACTCTTTATACCTCTGTGCCTTCTTTGTACCACACTCCATCACAGTCTTCAGTATTTAGTTTGCACACCAGCTCAGCATCAGTCCCAATGATCGCAATGACATCTGACAAACCACTTGTGAAGTACACTCCAACCTCTGATTCATATAAATATGAATATTAGCATTATTATTATCATCAGGAGCCACCTTTTCTGTATCTTACCAACAGGTGTGTCAGGCACAAGTGGACCAGCCCTTTTCTTCTTTCTCTTGCCTTTGACTGGAGCTTCTTCTTCTGCACCCTCTTCTTCTGGAGCTTCACCCTCTTTGACTTCTCGCTTTGGCTTAGGTTTAGCTTCTCCCTCAACAACTTCTCCATCTGCTTCATTGTCCTCATCTTCATCCTCGGACTCATCCTCCTCAGCTGCTGACTCAGCTCCTTCCTGTTCACCCTCTTTTTTCTTTTTTTCCCCCTTTTGACTTTCTCCTGCTGCAGCTTTAGCCTCAGCTTTAGCTTCTTTAGCTTTAAGCTTAGCCTTTGTTTTTTCAGCCTTAGCTTCGGCTTTAGCTTGAGCTTTAGCCAAGGCCTTAGCTTTAGCCTCAGCCTCAGCTGCAGCCTGAGCCGCGGCAGCAGCTTCAGCTGCAACTGCAGCCTCAGCTTTAGCTTTTTCAATCAGCACATCTCTTTCTGCCTGGACTTTAGCATTCTGCTCCTCTGCAATCCTCAGCAGATCAGCTCCACCTCCTCCAGCACGGGTGTTTTTGCGAGCTTTCTTCTTGCCACGGTTGTTTGGATCAGGGTCAACTATTAAAACAACAAACAGTTCAGTGTATAAAAGGTTTATCATTTATCATGATTATCAATGATATCAAGCAGTTCACAGTATAATCGCACCAAACAGGAAAAGAACACAAATGACATCCGGACTTTCAAGATAAAATGGGAAACCAGGACTGAGGAGTGTAAATGTTTAAAAAAGAATAAATACATTTTATTGATAGCCTATTTAAATTCAATTTTACATATATGAAATTCATATGAAATTGCCCAAATCATGAGATGGTTTGTGAAAATACAATCAATTAGCCAAACTATTATCAATCTGAACTGTATGTGCGTTTGTGTGGTCCATATTCAGTGGAAAAGAATTACAAGTTTGCAAGTTTGCAAGTTTTTTTATGCCGCATGCTCTGGGGCCCGTTCTGGGGGCTCTGCACGTGGCTCAGCAGCCCAACGGATCGGGGCTCAGGCGGACCTATGCACGTGTAGTAGCCGATGTGGAACCAGGCAGTTAGCTGCTGATGTGCATTATTGTGCATTGTTACTACACGTACAGATTTTATTGTGGTCCAAGATGATAAAATCTATTATTTGTCACACATATGAAGAGAGGAAAAACATATGTTTATTTAACTTTACTTCCTAAATTTTTTAGGTAAAGTACCTTCAACTATGAGCCAGGCATTGCAGGAGGTCATCCCCACATTCGCGGAGTAGATCCCCTTGTCCAGGGGGAAGCAGTCTTTGATCAGCAGGGAGTGGATCAACATGTCCTCAGACACCAGGATGTCAAACTTCTCTCCTTCTTCCAGTGGTTTGTTGTTTCCCATCCATTTAATCTTTGACACGGGCTGAGACAACACACACTCAAATATTGCATCTTCTCTCTCCTCTGCATGGACATCCTGAATCTTCACCAGAAAATCTATACCTGGCACTGCACAAAAAACAGCCAAGTTACTTAATAATATTACAAACGTTCTGCACACTGCTTCCGTAAATTCACACGTCACTTAAAATCAACATTGAGTATTAATTTAACCTACTTTTCAAGTCTGTGGAGAAAATATTCACTCCGTCCACCATCACCTGATATAAACCTGCGTCTTCAGGGTTCACACCATTAATACTGAATACAAATTTCTTTCCCACTTGTTTCAGTCCGTGCTTGACGTCGGTGTCTGCATCAAAAGGCATCATGACACCATCCTGTGTATCACAACATGTAAGAAGTGTAAATTCTTGTCTATGGAATCAACAACTGCATTACACACAGTTCATTTACCTTGAACAAGTAGATTTTGCTGGTTGGGTCTTTCAATGACATTTCAAGTTCAAACTCAGCATTCCCGTCATCTCTCAGTTCAACTGGCTTCAAGTTGCACAGTCTCTCAATCACCTGAATAGAATGTCCACATGTTCATATGTGTACATAAATAGCACGTCTGCCCAATATACAGTAATCACACAATATTGGCTAATGTGACATCTAAGTTACCTGAAACACACAACCTCCAGTCAACACTATGTTTGTATTATTATAATCCTATATATTATTCCTTATTCTGGCTTTTACTTTCTTCAGAGTCTTGGTATTTTTTGGAATATAACTTAAAATAATATATAAAATTGTGATCTAAAACATGTCCTGGTAATCAGTGTTTGAAGAAGCGTTTGGACATAACATAATAACTTAGTTGAAAGGCTAAAAAAGTAATTTATGCACAATTTAGGACCTTGAAACGGTGTAGTATTAACCCTGATAATATAAATTTAGTCCTTATACAGTCTTAAGTTTTGATTGTGAAATATTTGAAGTGATAAATAAAAGGATTCACCTTTGTTTTCAATTGTTGTAACACATTTCAACTTAATAATATTCAAAATAAATAAAAAAATGTCTTATATCCTGCGGCACTAATATATCCATATAGGTTGTAATTGTAACAGAATGTATTCCAGTACCCGTTCTTGCTCTTTCTCCCGTTCTTCCTTCTTCACCGACAGTTTATTCAACATCCCTCTGAAATCAGTGACTCCATACTGGACACAGATCTTCTCGTAGTCCTTCTTCTCTGCGCTCATTATCACCTCCCAGAATTTCTCTTCGTTTTCTTCTTTGGACTCTTCCTTAGTCTCAAATTCAACACTTAAACAAAACAACAAAAATGAAATAATAAAACCCAATCAATTTGAGGTTCCCAACAGGTCCTTACCTTTTTAAGCCCTTTTTGAAATCTTCTGGCAGTTCTCTAATTGCTGTGATAGAAGCAAGGATTTAGTATGATCTTTTTGATCAAGTCAATGCTTTGTATTATGCTGTATATGTACCTGTCCTTGATTGTTGAAGGGCTTTGTTTTTCTTGTAACCCACTGTAATGAGAGAATTAGTCATGTTAACATCATTGTTTTTTAAATAATTTATTGATTTTAAGTAGAAACTGTACCTTCAATGACATTGAGAGTCGCAGTGACCACAGCAGTTCCATACTCGTTTCTGGCTAAGCACTTGTAAGTATCAGCCTGATCGGAAATCACAGCTGGGAACTACAACACAAAAGGGGGGTATATTTTTATTTAATTATTTGCCCTGACTTTTGTGAGAAGCTCTAATCAAACCTGTAGTTGATGTTCACCGCTGCTTTTGTCAAAGGAAACTATGTAATTTTCTTCATCAATCTCGCCATTATTTCTGGCCCAGGTCACAGTTGGAGTTGGGTTTCCAGTAATGATTGCTCTGAAAATCGTCGGTTTACCTAAAAAGAACACATTTCATGTTTGTACAGTTCGAGTGATCAGATGGGCGTATTGGTTGTCGATTAGATGATTTACCTTCCTTTATTGTCATAGCGATGGGTTTGCGGCTGAAGTCTGGAGTGGTCATACCCTCTGGGAGCTCCTCTACAAACTGTGTGATCATCACTCCAGGCACACGGGACTTCTTCCTAATCCTCACTGTCAGCACATCACATACAGGAAGTCAGTCAGGTTTA
Source organism: Lesueurigobius sanzi (assembly GCA_900303255.1). NCBI lineage: Eukaryota > Metazoa > Chordata > Actinopteri > Gobiiformes > Gobiidae > Lesueurigobius > Lesueurigobius sanzi. The sequence goes on along the minus strand of OMNZ01108931.1, from coordinate 54,404 downwards.
ATACTAATAATAATGATTATAATAATAATAATAATAATAACAACAACAACTCTCATTCTAATTCATCCTGGCCTAGTAGAGGTCCACTGATCAGAATTTTCTTTTTGGTCGACCACCGATCATTAAAATTTTGATCAGCCGTGATCAAATATATATTTTTCATTTTATTACTTTATTTGAACAGGGACAATCAACATTTTAGCTATACAGCTGGTTTTCAACCGCAGTCCCAGGGCAAGGTGTAAAATGCCAGCAACACATATTCACTGCCAGAGTGAACGTTACAAGAGTACGTTCATACCATACCCTATACTGCTGTACAACAACTCGCCACTCTATAATAGATAACTCTGACCTTCATATCATAGCTCAATGTGCATTGTTCATTTACACTGAATTCATGTGTATCTGCCTCATCTTTGTTCTATCATCCTATTTTTTTTAGTATTTAGTAGCTTATAGCTTATATTTGTATTTTGTACTCCTCCGAAATGAGTTTCCTCCGCAGGGTGGCTGGGCACACCCTTAGAGACAGGGTGAGGAGCTCAGTCACCCGGGAGGAGCTCGTAACAGAGCCGCTACTCCTCCACGTCGAAAGGAGCCAGCTGAGGTGGCTAGGGCATCTGTTTCGGATGCCTCCTGGTCGCCTCCCTCGAGAGGTGTTCCAGGCACGTCCCACTGGGAGGAGGCCCCGGGGAAGACCCAGGACACGCTGGAAAGACGAGGTCTTTAAGCTGTGAACGCCTTGGGATCCCACAGGAAGAGCTGGAGGAGGTGTGGGTGGATCGGGAAGTCTGGGCATCTCTGCTGCTCAGACTGTTGCCTCCGCAATTTCCCCTGTGGATCAACAAAGTCTGTCCAAATGCTCTAAACATTGATATTGCGCCCAAAATAAATGTAGGTCCAAATTGGCACATCGTTGAACCAAAACCATCCACGGTTGTACACAGAGTGCTGCAGAGGAGGTCAGACAATTTGACCAATGCTGCTTGTGTTGTAACAATGTGCAACGTGTTCTACTTAGAAACTATTCCATCTCATAGCACAGGGGTTGGGAACCTTTTTAGCTAAAAGAGCCAAAAAAGTCACATATACTAACATTTATTTCTGTAAGAGCCATACAATATTTTTTTTACTCTGAATACAACAAAATTATTTTTAGCAATGTTGTTATACTGGAGTTATCCAATACATAAAATAGTTCTTACTAGGGGTGTAACCATTTAGTTATGGAATAATACATATTTATTATTAGGCAGTATTAATGATCTGTTTTTTTTGTTATGTTTTTTTAATGATAAACAAAACAAAACCATGTGCCCCAATGTGAACAGTGCTCTTGTTAAGTTTCACTTTGACGGCCACAGAGCAGCCTTTGGTACTTGGACTGTTCCTGGACAACCTTATATTTTTACATGTTGGAATTTTTTGATTGATTGGACAATGCTCATGTGGAGAAGAATGGTAACTTATGACCAACATTGTATTTTATGCATTTGGACCATAATGCACCGCTCTGGATCTACAGCTGGATGTGGTCGTCTTCAGGAGAACCCTAAACAAGCCCACACTGATTTTTTTTATGAAATACTGTATATTACTCATTGAGCTAAGATTTATCTGAGAGCCACATGCAGTCATCAAAAGAGCCACATCTGGCTCCCGAGCCATAGGTTCCCTACCCCTGTCATAGCGCATGAAGTCTAAAGTAGGCAACCGAGAATGCCTTCACCCAGAGATCCCACGTTGGAGGCATATTATTCACGTTAGCCTGTAAGCTAGTTAGCCCATGCTCACCAGCTGCTTGTTCCAAGTCCATAATAACTCTGCAGTGCACAATAAGTCTTCCAAAGGCTTCAGGGGAGAGGCAATCTCCCTCTTGACAGTCTCCGAAATGGTGGTCTCAATATTGGTGATAAGTTCATCTTGCATGTCCTCCACCTCCTAATGCTCTGTAGCTTCATTGGAAGCTATGCTAGCCGCTCTTCTCAGGCCCAACATAGTGCTGCCCAACCTCGGCTGTTTTTTGCTTAGAAGTTATGAACCAACAAAAAAAAACCTCTAGAAGTCAACATAACATGAAAGAGAACGCTTTAAGGCTCTAAAATACACAATTATTTAAGCATTCCCTGGGAGCTCGCTAAAACACACATCATTGAGCTCCTGCATGAATCCTTCATGTCATGTGATTGATCTATTTGATCAGCTCATTTTACCAATCACCGACTGCGCAAATTAAGCCGTGATTGGGCGATCATGATCGCTGACCGATCAATTGGTGCACCTTTATGGCCTGGTGTATGTTTTGGTAACCCTGGACTTTCTAGCTGTGAAGTATGAGCATTTGTAACGGAGGTGAGGGACCTATACCAGTGTGCAGTGCGCGGAAAAAAGACCAAGACCATGTCCAAGTTTTCAGAAGGGCAAGTGTGTGCCCAGCAGCCTGTGGGGTCCAGTGTTGTAGTGTGCATTAGTTCATCTGTGTATGTGCTGTTTAAAGCAAGAAGGTTTGCAATGATAGCAGTTATTTATTTATTATTATCAGAGCGGGGCATGGAGGTTTGGCTAAAGGTAGATGAATATTGAATCAATTGAATATTGATCAAAGATGGGCTTAGAGGTGGTCAACCCCTGAAAAGCAGACACGGTCGTGTGTGGCCCTTTGGATGTGTAGGAAAGTCAGTGGATTGTTTCAGAACAAAACTGCTGAGGCAGGAAGAAAAGTCACAGGTATTGTTTACGTGGCATTGGGAAAGTCCATGTGTAATAGCATCTTAGTAATGTGTTACTTACCCTGGCCCGGAGCCGTGGGCTCCTCCTCTTTGGTTTTACGTATCTTAAACATCTTGATTCAAACACCACTGTTCCTGTTAAAGAGAAATAACATAATATCATCAAATGTTTGTTATAATAACAAAATAAGACATTTATTCCTGGTAATCAGTTTATAGACTTTTGATTGTTGCGTGGTTGACGATGGCTCTGATAGTTGTGAATTTGTTTTTTTATTGACGTTTTCTGTGAAACTGTACAAGTTGTAAGGATAACCAAACCTATGGAATTAAACTGCTTAGAAAATAGACAATATGTAGAGGATGTAGGCCCTGAATCCAAGTTGAAGCAATTCTATGTGCAGTCCCCCAAGGCTCTGTTGGGGCTTATACTTTTTATATTAATGACTTCTGTGATGAATGAAAGATTTTTACATTGTCTTCTTTTATCTATACAGTAAATAAAGAGACGAGCAGAAGAAAACAGGACTTTAAACACCATTTTTCTACACTTTTTCAGTGGCTGCTGTGAAACAATGGAAAATGATCTAAATGTTGTTCAAATATTCTTAAGTTCAATCAGAAAACATTTAAATTATATTAAGATGAAGACGAAAAGTAACATTTATACCTGGCCTTTTCGATTTATTTATACTCATAGTGGTGGCCATCTAATTTGTGAATTTTTAAATATGAATGGGGTAGGAAATTATAAGAATTGTTCTTTATCCTTCTCCTAATTGTAGCTTTTATCAATATTGCATTGCCATGAAAAGAGAATCAATGAACGGCTTTAGGCTGGGAATTCTGGGTAGTGAGAGCAGAGTTCTGTTCCGAATCGCAGCTGAACGTCTCGGTAATCTGGACCCACATATTTCCTGCGAACTGTATGTGAAAAGGGCTTAACTATTAGGCAGTAATTTGTTATTTTTAAGCAATTATATTTCAAAAAGGCAAAGAAGTGAAGGTGATCTGCTTGGCACAATTCAGGAATGATCTGTCCCAAATACTTTCCTGCATGCTCTGTAAATTCCAGCCTAATTTTGCACGCGGAGGGTCACATACCGCATAAAACTATCATCCATCATAACCAGGAAGTGACACTAGTGCTTTGCTGTAGTCACTGTACTGTCATCCATATTTAGACTTAAGTGGTAATTAACTCATCTACAAAATAATGACATTGTGTCCCCATTTATTTGATCGTATTATTACTAGTGATATTTCTTCTGTAGTAAAAAAGTAAGAATAGAAAGTGTGAAGTGTTCATGTTACATGCCGCACACTTCACAGCCTGTAGCCGGGGGAGTGGGTTTCATTTAGCACCTGTTGACAATGTGTCTGGGCACAGTTTTTAACTTTTAAAAACCGCATAATCATTTTTTGAACATGTGGAACTCCTATTATTACTATTGTGTAATGCTATGAAAGTCAAAGCACTTTCTTATATTTCAACTTTTAGCATACAGGATGTTTTAGTATCAGTGTGAAGCAATGAACAAACTCAGAATAATTGTGTATATGTTTCGTTATTATCTATGTAATACTTATATTTGTTAAAAAGACAATTACATTTGAAGATATGTCTTATTATTAGTCTTGTATTATCTCTGGTTTATTTTCTCATCAGTACAAGAAAACCTCTCTCATTGATTACCCTGTCGAGGGTCGAGACATCTGAATCATCATTATTAATCAATTATTCTATTATTCTTTTGTGTTTGATCTAAATGTACATGTCCTTGTAAATTTGGCTGTTAGGAAAAAAAATAGCATTGCTTGGGATGTTAGGGAGTTGCTCCATGAGCAATGTGCAAGAACATATGCTCAGATGTAACAGTAGACTTTACTGCCGCACATTATACAAACAGATTCATAAAATTCCAGCATTCAGTTTTCCGTCTATAAAATAAAACAGCGTAAACCTTGCCAATACTAGTTATACTGTTAATAATATACATCATAATATACAATAACTAATTATTAAGGATTTTACTGGACACTTTTGTGTTGAAAATATTTGGAGGGAAAAAAAGTGCCATTATTATTGTGTCAGTAGTATGCACTTGTGTCCTGTCCAGAATATATGTATCCAAGAAAATAGTTATTGTTTATTTATTTACAGTCTTATTTATTTGTTTTTACTATTGATACATTCATTAAGACTGCCTTTCCTTATCCAATAAAATGTACTTACATGTCATTGGAAGTGCTCCTCTCCTTTTCTTCCTGTATCCAGGCAAGTTCCCACTGATTATGTGTCTCCACCGTTTGGAGAGGCAATAAACTCTTTCAGAGACAGTCACCTAACCCAAGGCTT
>OMNZ01108931.1:18088-49293 GCA_900303255.1 Lesueurigobius sanzi | reverse complement strand
GGTAGGCTTACCAACGTGCTCTTTGCCCCCCACAGTGTATGGTCCGACTCTGAAAAAGGGGGTAGTGCCTGAAATGCATGCATTTGACCTAACTAATCCCTCCCTCAAAAGTGGAATTTCAGCCTTAACTATGGCACCAGTGGGCTTGGGGCTGTTCACAATAAAAGTCAAGACTCGAGGGATGTGACATAGTAGTACTAATGCTGCGAGCTTGTCACAATTGGCCTAAAAGCTGATGACAACCTACAGAACATGAATACATTGAGAAGGTAAGATTTTAAATTTCGCAATTTGCAAGTGTTTTATTTCCTGTAGAGGCAAAAGAAAACAAAGTTACATGTAACCATTGTTGTTATTGTAGTAGTATTGTTGTGTGTATATTGTGCTAGTTTGCATACTCCAACTAGGAAAAGAAGGGGGAAGTTCAGTACAGATGTTGTTGCATAGTAGAGTTTATTCAACAATAATCTTAGCATTTGCCTTTGAGAGAGGTGTCAGTCATGATTTAGCCAGGCTGCAACTGTTGACCGTCTCTTCTTCAGTGACTCTAAACTTGGACTAGAGCCTGACCCCACAGACACGTAATACAAAACCACACATAAATTATTGACATAAAACTAAACATAAATGTTCTTGTTTTGTGGTGCGTTCTCTGTTGAAGCCTTTTCGAGAAAGAGAGAGGCATGTCTGTGCACCAAAGATTTTTCTCTTTATGTCAATTCACATTAACAAGTAACATCTTTGATTTATAGGCATTGAAAAGCAGGAGCACAACTTGTAAACACAAAAAGCTTTGGGCTTTGGAAAGCTGAAGTGCCTGCCCATGCATTAATGACTGGCTAATGCTGGCATCTACACTAGTTGCTTTTAAAAAGGTAGTTGATTTAGTAAAATTCCATATATTCATAATTTTACTTAAATAATCTATGTCATTTTGGCATTCAAGATGGTTTGAACTTTTTTCAAAAGAAGGTGTTTATCTTTCATTATCTGACTTTTAGGTGAAACTCAGTTGCTGTGCTTTAACTAGGGCAGAACAGTATTACTTCTCTGTTTAATGGCTTGCATAACAGTACTAAATATTGCCACAGATACATAATCAAAAGGGCATTCATTTGAACAACATCATCATCATCATCACTTTCATGAACACAATCTTGGGTAGGGAGGCCTTGTCACTCTTCACTCTGGAAACAAAACAGCACAGCAAGAGTTAAGATGCTAAAGGTCCCAGAGGATCTAGCGGCAATTTTGCTGATACTCGCCTCTGACTGTGAGTTTAGTGGTGTTGTCGGCTCGGCCTAGAGGGTTTTCGGCCACAATCTTGTACTCCCCGCTGTCTTTGGGCCCCACCCTGAGGATGAGCAGGGAGCACACCCCACAGGTGTTGGAGACGAAGTAGTTGGTGTTGGTGTTGAGGCTGATGTTGTTCCTGTACCAGGTGACGTGAGGGGTGGGGTCTCCTTTAATGGCACAGCTCATGTAGCACTCGTAGCCCTGGGGTGCTACGTGCATCTTCAGAGGCATGATGAACTTAGGGGCACACTGGAGATCACAAGGCTTGGATTCAGGCAGGTTTACTGTGAACTTTTCTGGAAAAGAAAAAAAAAAAAAGAAATGTTTTAGTGAGACACATTTAGTTTGGACACATCTTTCCAAAAGCAGTGGGCAACCAAACAAAATGCCAAACCAGAGACCCAGATCTTGATCTGGCATTGCTATGATATTTTAGTTGTTGCTTGACAATGCAGGTCAACTTTTTCCCTTGCTGTTACAATGTGTTAGTTGCTACCAGTGTGTGATATGCTATGTAATTTACCCTTCTTAGCTGGGATCAGCCATTTTGGAGACTCTATTGGTTTGGAGGATCCCATATCATTCTTTGCATACACTCTGAACTGGTACTCTCGACCCGGCATGATGTTGCAGGCGGTGAACTTGTTGTTGAAGATTCGGTCAGCCACGGTGTTCCACTGTCTTTTGTGTGAGTCCCGTTTGGTCACCGTATAGTGCAACCGGTCATCTTTCTTCTCATCAGGAGATGGAGTCCAGGAAATAGTGACTGTCCCTGGGACGTTTTCATCCAGATCCACTGGGCCTGGTGGCTTGGGCTCGTCTGTAAATGCCACAGTAATAGTTACTGTCCAAAAGCCAACATTTGTTATAGATTTTTTTTTTTAAACATTTGTTTTGCTGAAGAGCATTTAGATGTATTATAATAGAAAGCATTGGCAGTATAGCTTAGCCAAACTGTTGTTAACCATAACTGCAGAACAACATGGTGTAAAATTCTATTTTAGTAAATACGTTTTTTGTTGTGGTCATGTAGACAAAGCTAAAACCAACAAGCTTGTGTAAACAATGGCACTCTAAAACACTTGATCTTGCAACAATGTGGCTTTCGTTCATTGCTCAATAAGATTTGAGCCAAGTTACCTGTGACTCTAATTTCAATGCTGAATGATTCTTGACCAACAATGTTTTTCACAACAATGGTGTAGATCCCAGTGTCTGAGCGCTCGGCAGAGGCGATAAGAAGCTGGGACATGGCCTCAGCGTTACTGATGGTCACTTTCTTGGACACAGGAACACCATCTTTGAGCCAGATCACCTCAGGCCAAGGGGAAGCCTGTTCGAACATTATGAATTTAACATAATACCATATAGACACTTTTCAACTTCTAAATATAGGCGAGACACGGCAGGTGAAACCATCGGTTTTTCATGGAGTGGGCAATTTTGAGATTTCTGTGTAGTTTGATCCCTAAACATTTTGGCTACCATGCTAAAGTAGAAAAAAGACCAAACTCACCAGTTATTTAAATGGTTATTTAAATAAATACAATAATATAAATACAACAAAAATGTGCAGCCTTTTTTCTGCAATGAGATTTTCACTTCAGTAGCACCTACAGACACCAAACTTGACAATATTCTGAAGGTTTGTTCCAAGGGATTTTTTTGATATTTAATTCCTAGCCTGATTTATTGAATTTTAAATCCCAAAAAACAAGGTAAAATTTGTACTTTTAAAGATTTATTCACTAATAAGTAGCTTATTAAAAAACTAAACAAGATATCCAAAATCCCCTCAATCTTTGTAACTAATATATCAACTAAATAAAACCATATATTTAAATCTGGCTTTATTCAATATTTTGATTTTGTGAAATATAGGCAATTTGGTAAGAGGCTTAATGTTTAACATTACAGAAAACATTTTTCCTCATTTTTATGTCAGTAATATACAGCAAAAGTTATGTTTTTGCTATTCACCTGTAGTGTCTCGCCTTAATTAGTTGAATAAAGACATACCTCAAAGTTAATGTTAAATCTTGCAGAATTTCCAGCCCTCACAATCATAAAACTCTTAATTTTGGCATCAGTGAATCTTGGTCTCACTGGATCAGAAAAAAACAAAACCATAAATGAGTAATTGTTTTATTTTCTCAGCAATAGCATTTTCGTTAGGTCATTACTTACCTGGAGGTGGCATAGCTAGGATATAATTATCCAGCTCTTGTGGCTGGCCCTCTCCTCCTTCGTTGATGGCTGTGACTCGGACCCAGTACATGGCCATAGACTTGAGTCCTTTGACTGTGTAGGTTGTCATTGTGATTGCATTTGTATTGCAGCGGTCCCAGTCTGTGTTCTCTGCAGGCCTCACCTCTACAAAATACCCCTTGGCTTCATCCTCCTCCCCTTCGATGTCCTTAGGCTTGGTCCAGGATAAGGACAGCGTTGTGTAGGTGGAGTCTGTCACTTTGAAGTCGAGGACCTTACCAGGAGGCTCTGTAACATTATGTACCACATACAGTATGTGTGAGAGTAGACTCTTTAAGTGTGGTATATGTTTATTTTAACCACTTACTTTTGGGGTCTCTGGCAAAGACAAACTCAGATGGGTTGCTAAATTCTCCTGCTCCGGAGTCGTTAATGGCCGCCACTCTAAACTCATACTCCATTCCTTCAACCACATCTTTAACAGGGCAGAGTTTGCCTGTGTTGACAATGAGCAGACGAGTTAACATCAATTCAGTCATTAGGTTAAACTTAGAATATGTTTTCAATTTCAGACATATTATGTTGGATTGTGCTGCCAACCTTCTACTGGCAACCTTCTGATTATAAACTTTACACCTCTGAACTTGAGCTAATGATATTTATTTGTGCTAACATATTTCACTTTAGAGTGGCCTGTTTGTTCCGATAGCTTAAAAGAAGCAAGAGTTGTTGTTTTTTTGTGGGTGAGTATATTAACCTTGTGCTGCAAGATGGAAAGATTTGTGATTTTACAAACTCATGAAAATACATCTTGTAAGAAGCCAATCTCCTACTCTTGATTCGATTAACCTGGGGCTTCGGACCATTTCTTTATGACCATGTCTGTGACAGATGCTATATAAATAAAGCTCTTCTTCTTTGTAAAGATGTTTATTTTATACTTACAATTGTTCTTTATCACTATGATTTTAGTATGGAATAAGATAGAATAGATAAGATAGAAGATAATGATAAACATATTGTACCTGAGCGGATCATGGCTTCAGGTGGGTTCACAGCACCCCACAAGTTGCTGCCCTTCTTGCGCTTTTCAAGGTTGTAGCCATGAATATTCGTTCCTCCGGTGTTGGAAGGGGGAGACCAAGTCAAGTTGATGCAATCCTTGAAGGCACTGACGACCTTTGGCACTGAAGGCTGTCCAGGATAAGCTGTAAGCCAAGAGTTATGGATTTGTGAATTTGCAGAGTGGTTCAAGCTGTATGTAAATATGAGTCAGATTTTGTTTTTAAAAGACCTTTTGTGCCTGCTTGAATGTCTTCAGTCTCCATCAGCTCACTCATTCCCATCTCAGTCTCCACCCTGATGCGGTAGCAGTACCTCCTGCCATGGTCTACATCTGAGTCTCTGTACTTGGCTTCTGGACCGATTGGGCCCAATTTCTTCCATGTGTTACGTCCAACCTGGTTTCTTTCAAGGATGTAATTGCCAATTTTACAGCCGCCACTGTCTTTTGGTGCTCTCCACTTGAAATCAACCACAGAAGCCGTCGCCTCAACGATCTCCAGAGGTCCCATTGGTGGTGTGGGCTTATCTATCAAGACATAGGTGTTTGCACAGCTTTAAGAAGCGGTTTATGTCAGAATTATGAGAAACCCTCTCATACTGTATATAGTGTAATATACCTAGCACAATGAGTTGACTGAAGGCTTCCACGGTGCCAAACTCATTTTTCAGTTTGATCTTGACTTCGCCGCTGTCTTTGCGCTGCAATTTGGTTAGAAGCAGGCGGGTGCATCCTTCGGTGTGCTCAAGCTTGATGTTGGAATCGTCTGACATCTCCTCTCCCTCCAGGTACCACTGTATTTTTATGGGCTCGCGGCCCACGTAGGGCAGTTTGAAGGTGGCCTTTTGACCCTTCTTAACCGTGACTGGGGTTTTGAATGCTTCCAGATCTTCAGCCACAAATCTGGGTGGGTCTGAAATGGTAAATACATGTGATGGTTTTAGTTTTGCATATTATGCTCAGGTACTGTGACTGTACATTGATTGGAAACCGCATCCTGACCACCTAATTTATATAACAGTGGAAGCACTCTATCTTATGACATTTTACTGTTTGAGCCTTCATTGATTTCTGCAGCCCATACGAGATAATGATCACTATAGATAAACATGCCTTGCCTATAGGGCTGGACAGTGTTTATCGCAAAATTAGGTGACCACATCTTAAAATATATATATCAAATATATTTGCTTTTTCCAACGCAGCCTAAAAGAAAACATGATAACTAATATGCAAAAGTGCATTTTAAGTCATGATTTTTCTAATTCCATGTCAGTCTTGTTTATATTCCTCTTAAGTATTTTGTTTTGAACAACAGTTAAAACAATTTAATTTCAATGGAATGTACTGTGTTTTGTAGTATAAATACTGTATGTGAATCAGTAGTAATTGTAGTAAAATGACCTGATTCATATAAACTTAAAATCAAATAGTTTGCTTCCTGAAATAAATAATGAATTCCCCAGTTTTAGTCTCTCTTCACTGGCTCCCAGTGCGCTTTACGATTGATTTTAAGATTTTACTGATCACTTTTTCAGCTTGTTTAGGCCCAGCTCCTGGCTACATCACTAAACTTTTACTCCCTTATGAACCCCTCCACAGCCTTGGATTCTCAGACAGGTCCCTGTTAGCTGTTCCAAAGTGAAGGCTCTGGACGAAGGCCGATTAATAATAATAATAATAATAGATTTTATTTATACCGCACTTTACATTTCAAGGAAACCTCAAAGTGCTACAACAACTGAAATAAAACAGATAAAAACAAATTAACATCAGAAAAAACAAATTAACATTTCCATAACACACAGAGCAAGCACAACAATCAGAGACTGCAAAAAACTTAATAGGCCTTTTTAAATAAATATGTTTTTAGGCCTTTTTTAAAGGCCTCAACACGATTGAGCCTTTTCAGTCCGGATGCCTCGGCTTTGGAACGACTTGGCTGAGGAGATAACGCTTACTCCATCAGTGTCATCTTTTACATCTCTCCTCAAAAGACACTTTTATAGACTGGCTTTTTTTATAATTATTGTTTTCTATTGTTTTAATACATCTTGTTTGTTTTAATTTATTTTTTGCCTGTGTATCTTCTTTATTTGTATTTAAACATATTAGTGCCTTATAAATTGTAGTCTGAATTAGGTCAGTGGTCATAACATGCCCATCGACCTTTTATTCTACATTGTATGTGCAGCATTACGTCAATTCATGTTTACCTTCCACAACAATCATAGCTTCTGTCTTGCGGCCATCTGCTTCAAATTTATATTTCCCTCCAAACTCCTCTGTAACTTTGTGGATTTTCAGCCTGTGGAAACTTCCTTCCTGAGTTACAGTGATACCCTCCACATCCGTTTTAATCTGTAAAACAGGACAATCTATTACAGGAACAGTATTCATTTTGTCAACAAATTTGATGTCCATTCCATTTATGATACCATATCTATCTACCCATTATTCTTTTGATACTATTCTTTTTTAGTTTTAGTTGACATGACATGAGAATATCATGCTAATTTAGCTGACATACTGTAATCATTTTTGTTTAGTCAATGTCTGCTCCAGATCACTCACCTCTTCTCCGTCTTTGTACCAGATTCCTTTACAGTCTTCGCTGCTCAATTTACACTCCAGCTCCGCAGCCTCTCCCATAATGGCTTTGCAGTCAGAAAGCCCAGCATGAAAGTGCACTCCTGGGTCTGAAGATGCATCAGCCACTTAGTTAGAACACACCCTCAATCTGCGTTTAAAACTTGTATATTTACAAGATGACAAAAAATTCATGCATCCATTGAAATGAATGCATCCACACACTTACCTTCAATCACAATGTACAGCTTTACAATCTATCGCATAATTTATAAAACACATGTTGCAATGCAGATGATTGCATCGTATTGAAAATAAAAGGCAAAATCCATAAAATACAAACAAATTAAAATATAACCAATGAAACATGAGAACACTGAAGTAGTCTTCATCTGTAGATTCACATCCCTGTCTTGGAATGATTGTTCCTGTTTGATTTTTGGGAAATTACGCAAGAATCATCAGCAGGATATTCTGTAAAGGGGAACGCCCTACAAGACACATACATTTTAAAGCATTTCACCGCGTACAACAGGTGGTCACTGTTAGAGAACTGATGTTCTGTCTTCTTCAGTGTCTGTCTCACTAGATGGACGTCCTTCCACGTGTCTTCTCTCTTCTCACGTTGGCATTTGAGATGGACTAAAGAATTAAGTTTTTGTGCAAATTTTCAATAGAGTACTAACCTCAAGGCACAGATTCATCCTGAATCAACACTTAAAAATCCAGCAAGATTATTGACTTGAAGCAGGGACAAAAGCAAGCAAAAACACAGCATTTACATGAGGACACAGCTAAAGTAATGTTGATCCATTCTAAAATTAAGAGGAGATACAGTGCTTCTTTGATTTAATAGCTTGAAGCTCGAAGCATTTGGGTATCAACATTAATGCAAGGATTAATCAGAATGTCATTGTGATCATTCATTTCTCCAAATGGGATCCAATAATACATTCTGTGCTTACACGCTACAGAGCCACTGTTAAAGTCATCAACTCATCAGACACAGTGTACAGTGCTTCCCATGCGTCAGATAAGGCAGCGCCTGTGGTCTTACCACTAACAGTCTCGGCGATCAATGGGCCTTGGCGCGCACGGCCTGAGCGTTTGCCAGCTGCTCGTGGCTCATCAGGCTCTGCAGCCCCACCATCGCTGCCTGCTGGCCCCACACCATTATCACCGTCGACACATCCCTCTCCTCTGCCTTTTGCTTTTCAGTTTTAGAGGATATCATTACCATCAATCCAAAGTTTCTCATTTCTGTTGGATATGCCTTACAAAAACCATTAATGAAAACAGTAACCATAACAATTAACATGTCCATGATGTACCACAACAAGATCTGCAGGAACCACAGACAAGGCATAGCACACTTCAACAAAGAGGAGGTTGATATAACAAGGTATACCGTATTCATGACATAACACACGTATGTTCATTTTGTCCCTCCATTGAAAGATTCAAGCGAAGACAACAAACACAATCACAAACTGGACACTGCACAAAAGCACAAATAGTTGTTACAAAAGACAAATATAGAACATAACTATATTCATCTGTTCGATTAGACATTTTAAGACATACAGAGAATGAATGATCAATAAGACATGGTGATGATTGTGAAGGGAGTTTGTATATTGTAATCATCTGGAAGGGGTGTGGGCTATGTTTATTATGTGTGCTTTTGTAGGTGGAAAAGCGCTATATAAATTTATTTATGTCTATTATGCACAAGATTATTCACATCATTTTCCAGATCCAAAGCCATCTCAGTTTCTGAATGACTTTGAGAAGCGTAAACTCATCTGCATCATGCAGCCTTTCAGCTCTTACCCTCTGCTGCGGCTGCTGCTGCTGCGGCCTCAGCCTCCGCAAGTCTCTTTTGGGCACGCTTTCCTTTTCTTGCAGATTTTCCTTGTTGGTTAGCAGTTCCCTCATCTATATCCTCATCCTCATCTCCTATTAGCAATAACCAGCAGCAACACATAGCCACATGTGCTATTGTTATTATTTAGTCTCATCTTAATATATTTTTCAACAAAGAAGGAGATTTTGAAGTGTATACCTCTATCATGAAGTATGTTGATTTTTATGTGCTCAAATGTAAACATTTAAAGTATGACAAACAATATGGACAAGATGGCTAAACATACTTGAGTACACAAGCATAGTTGTTACAGAAAGTCAAACAACACATCTGTAAGATCAAAAGTATTTCTCGCTGGTTAATATAAGACATACAGATGGGTGACTGATCATTATGACGATGCTTGTGAACGTATGCACTGTGCTATCTGTGATATCACATGTGACCACGCCTCTGCAAATCATCGGCTTTCTGTCTTTCTTTTTGTCCTAGACTGGACAGAAGATAAAGTGGAGCATACGAGCGATTGCGATGTCGTCACGTCTTCGCGATATCGTTGGGGCTTCGGTAGGCAACATGAATATTTTAAATAAATAATAATAGTAAATAATAGTTCAGTGATAGGCAAAACATTGTTCACAAACATCATTGCTTTTCTGGCGTTGTATCAGATCTGGGATTTACATGAACAGTGCTACAAGTCTAAATGCATCAGCTGTTGCCTACGATCGCTAGGGATGCACCGATCCAGCGTTTTTGCTTCCGATACGGCCTCTGCGGCTCCACATTCGATGTACTGAGCTTATGAATTATTACACAACCCGGCGGCACAGTGGCAGAGGGAATAGCGCTCTTGCCTCACAGCAAGAAGGTCCCAGGTTCGATTCCCGGCCCGTGCGGCCTTTCTGTGTGGAGTTTGCAGGTTTCCTCCGGGTGCTCCGGTTTCCCCCATCAACACAAAACATGCACATTAGGTTAAATCCTCCGGCCAGGTGATTCTGACCATGAGCCTGGCTCCACATCTGGAGATGGGTCCCCAGGCGCTGCACTGTAGTCGCCCACTGCTCCTGACGGGTTGCCCCAGCGGCAACGAAGGATGGGTCAAATGCTGCTGCTGTTCTCGCTTCTCCCTTGTCAAGCTACACGCCAGCTCGCAGGTGTGCTGATTACGGGGCTGCATTGGTTGGTTAAACGCATGGAGATTCAATTCAGTGGCAAGAGTTTTGTTTTGTTATTGGCAGTAGAGGGCAGCATTACGTAACCCAGCGTACGGTACAGCTTGCCCGAAGAAGAAAAAAAAACATGGCGGTGGGCAAAGTACAATTTTGGACTTCCAAACATGGATATATCTTACAAACGGCGATGACATGCCATGAAATATAGCCTATCCCACGTAACGACTGAAGGAGAATGTAAGTGCGTTACTGACACTTCCATAGACCGCACGGTTTGTCTGAAAAACATTTAGCAAAAAACGTTTACCTGGCCACGCCCACTTCGAAATGTATTTTATATAATAGATGTCACTACTTTGTGACTCAGTCATAGTTTCTGTCTCAGCCATGACTGGTTGAAGCTAGCATTAGCATACTGCTGCTAACTGCCGTATTTTGCACAGCGATCAACAGTGCTATTGCGGAGAGTGGATGACTGAATTCTACAAGTTCAGAGCTTTAAAATGATATACAGCATGTCCACATTCACTTAAATTAAGTTGGTGAAAGTATCGGTTCGGTATCGGTTGTTTGGAATCGATACCCGATATTGACACTTTTGCGGTATCGGCGCCGATATCCGATACCAGTATCGGATCGGTGCGTCCCTAGCGATCGCTTCTGTCTCACTCCCATGTTTCTCAGTGACTGTCTCAAGACATGGTCATTTTCTATTTCAAATTTTAAATTTGCCACCCATCTGTATAAAGAGTATGAAAGAATGTTACCAGCATTAGCTAAGCGCTGATAAAGATTTAGCAAACATTGACAGCATTACACACATGTAATGTTAAGGTCAGTACTTTTCCAGATCCAAAGTCATCCCAGTTTCTGAATGACTTTGAGAAGCGTAAACTGGTCTGCATCATGCAGCCTTTCAGCTCTTACCCACTGCTGCAGCTGCTGCTGCTGCTGCTGCGGCCTCAGCGTCCGCAAGTCTCTTTTGGGCACGCTTTCCTTTTCTTGCAGCTTTTCCTTGTTGTTCCTCATCTATATCCTCATTTCCTATTAGCAATAACCAGCAGCAACACATAGCCACATGTGCTATTGTTACTATGTAGGCTCAGCATAATGAATATTATTAGAATATATTTTTTTCACAGATGTAACTGAATGTTAAATATTTGAATTCAGTTAAGATGATAAGATTATATGTACAGTATATAAACATATTAACACTCATTAACCTGCCGTCCTGGGCTCTGTTTGTATGTTCAGCAAAAAAACATACAATGGGATAATCTGCATGAAATGTCACCCATGCAGAATGTGTTATCATTGCATAAATACAACAACACAGAAGATTATACCTCTCTTTTGAGAAATGAAATATTTAAAGTAAGACAAACAACATGGAGAAGAGGGGGCAGAACACAAACTGGACACCACACAAAAGTACACACAGTCGTTACGAAAAGAGAAATATAGACCATGTCTATATTCATCTGCAAGATTAGAAGTTATTATTGCTAAAATTAGGCATACAGATGGGTGACTGATTAGTATGACATGATTATGGTCATGTGACTACTAGTGAGGGCAAAAAAATACATGTATTTTTTTGCATTCCCCATTTGAAATAGCTGCTGCAAATCATCTGCCATCTGTCTTTACTTTCGTTCCAGGCTGGACAGAAGAGCAAAGAGTGGATCGGCCCAAGGTTCACTGCGACTGTCTTAGCACACGTTAATATCCAACCAAATGTGTCACCCATCTGCATAAAGACTATGAATGGCATCAGCATAAGGTAAGCACTGATAAAGATTTGTCAAAGCACAATTAAAGTAAATATTCTGCACACCTTTTTCGAGTAAATGTTCCATACTCACTACTCACTAGTTCCATACCCACTATTTGCACATTGTAAAAAAGCTGGGTAAGTACAATGTGGTTTTAAATCATTGTATAATCATCTGGCAGCGGTGTCAGCTGAATACTTTGCCAGTATTATACACATGTAATGTTAATGCAGTCCTTTTTCAGATCCAAAGTCATCTCAGTTTCTGAATGACTTTGAGAAGCGTAAACTCGTCTGCATCATGCAGCCTTTGAACTCTTACCCACTGCTGCTGCGGCTTCATCGTCCGCAAGTCTCTTTTTGGAACGCTTTCCTTTTCTTGCAGATTTTCCTTGTTGTTTAGCAGTTTCCTCATCTATATCCTCATCCTCATCTCCTGTTAGCAGTAACCAGGAGCAACACAGCCACATTGACATATTGTCATTATAAAGTCTTATTTTATTCTGATATTTTGCAACAACTTTCGTTCAATTAAAGATGTCATGGAATGCCCTTAAAATAGAAGATTGACATTAAATAAACAATATGGCACTAATTAAGCTGAATGATATTCAATATATACATAATAATCATAAACCACCCTGGGACAGGGGCTGTGCTTATACACTCAGTAAAAGTCAAGTGAAATATCATTAATGCAGAATGTCTTATCTTCACAAAAATGCATTAGAAAAAAGAAAGAAAGACAGAAAAAAGAGTAAAACAGAAATTATGTTTTCCGTAAATAAAGCCTTCGATTTATTTGTATGGTTCCATAAAATGGTTGTTAAATTATATACAGGATACAGTGGATGAAGTAAGACTTTCCAATATGATTAATGTTGTGTTTGTTGGTACTTTAGATTTACTCTCAGTGAGTAAAATAACTAGCCTGGCAAGCCAGCCTGACTCCTACTATTAGATACATTGGAAGACAGTCTGGGATTGTGCAATCGGCTGGCTCAAACTCTGGTGAGAACGCAGACCAATCATAGCACTGGAGGCGGGAGTTAGCGATGCGTCAGTTTCAGCACCAGAATAAGTCAACAAACTAGTCAAGATGGCTCCTGCAATGGAGCAATGTTTTAGCACTGCCTTATCTTCTGTCTTGACTGAGCTTTTCCTTAAAACATCTGGCTGCCCTGAAGGTTTTTCTTTTTCAAAAGTATGTTTTCTCCACTCTTCCTACTGCGTTTACGTCACGTCCGTGTTTCTCCGATTGGTTTAAGATGGGTTTGTTAGTCCCGCTTCTAGTCTTGAATTTGAAAGCCAATCAACGGCACAATGCTAGACTGCCTTCCAATGTATCTCATACATGGAGTCAGGCTGGCTTGCCAGGCTATAAAATAACACCTCCAGCTCTGACAACATAAATTAATAAGTGTAGTGATTTTCTTACCTATGACAGTGTCTGGAACAAGTGGACCGTCTCTCTTCTTCTTGCGTTTTGCTTTGCCCTCAGCTCCCTCAGCTCCCTCAGCTCCTTCTCCCTCTTCTCCTCCTGCACCACCTGCTCCATCTCCAGCTGATCCTCCCTCCCCACTTTCATTAAATTCTTCAGAGTCAGAAAACTCATCTTCATCAAGTAGATCATCAAGTGCTGCATCTCCTGCTGCACCTCCAGCGCCCCCTGCTCCTCCTGCTCCTCCAGCTCCCTCTGCCCCATCTACTAAACCTGCCCTCCTCCTGGCAGCCTCCTCCTTAGCGGCTCGAGCAGCTGCTATTTTTGCCGCCTTCTTGGCTTTGGCTTCAGCTTTAGCCGCAGCCATTGCTGCTGCTTTTGCTTCAGCCTCTGCCTTCTTGGCTTCGTCAGCTTCAGCTTTGGCTACAGCGTCCGCTGCTTCTTTCTCAGCTTGAGCCAGTTTGGCCTTCTCCAACTTCTCAGCCATCTCTTTCTCGTATTTTTCTTGTTGTTCTTTGGCGATCTTTGCCAACTCTTCATCATTGGCTGCTCCTGCCATGGTACCCTTACGTGCTTTCTTGCCCTTGCCATCTTTGTCGGCTGCAAAATTGAATTTGAAAACATTATTGTAGAATATTAGTGAACACCTTTATATATTGAAACATTATCACTCAAAGTTTGTGGCATATTTTTTAAAGTTGAATCCGTCGTCTCAAATCAAAATGTAGCATGTTTACTTAAACTATAACCTCTTTGCTCTTTATTACTTTTACAATGAATTATACATGCTTTTTCTCCAATGTTGTGCTGCGACCTGAGCTCGGAAAACTCATGCCCCGTCACATATTTTTAATAAACACATTGCCTCCACTTGTCAGAAGGGAAAAAAAGCCTGTGTCAGCATATCTCACCTTCCACTACGAGCCAGGCATTGCAGGACTTGACTCCTGCCACAGCCGCATAGATACCGGCGTCCAAAGGAGCACAGTCTCTTATGATCAGCTTGTGGATCAGCTTATCCTCGGACACAACGATTTCAAACTTCTCGCCGTGGGTCAGTGGAGCCTTTTTACCAAACCACTTGAGGTCATCAAAGGGTGCTGTCAGAACGCACTGGAACATGGCGTCTTCTCTCTCCTCTGCCTTGACCTCCTGGATTTTGACTGCAAACTCAACTTCCGGAACTGCGTGTATTAAGATATTAAAAGATAAACATCTGGCCAATCTGGCTTGACGTGTTTATGATGCCAAGTGGTTCACCTTTAAAGTTTGTGGAGAAGACGTTGACACCTTCAACATCCACGGAGTACAGTCCAGCATCTTCTTTACCCAGGCCTTTGATTGTAAAGACAAATTTCTTTCCGACTTGTTTTAAATTGTGCTTCTGCCCGTCACAGTCCTCTTTGGTAAATGGGACCATAACACCATCCTGTGACATTACAAATACAGTATATATCACAATACAAAACATTTTCCAATATTGCCATAGACATGAGTAGCCAGGAAGGTGAATGCTTGGTTAACATCTAAGGAGCTTCTTCACCTTGTACAAGAAGATTTTACTGGTAGGATCTTTGAGGTCCATATCCAGCTCAATTGTGGCACAGTCATCATCATTGACCTCGATATGTTTGAGGGTGCTGATGTGAGAAACAAACTAGAACGTGGATGAAATTGGACACAGGATTATGGTAAAAATGAATGAACGAGCAGCTAAAACTAAACTAACTGTAAAGTTGACACACCGCCGCAATCTCCTCCTCTCGCTCCCTCTTCATTTGGGTGAGTTTCTTGAGCATGCCGCGGAAGTCTGTGACGCCGTGATCCATACAGATTGACTCGTAATCTTTCTTGTCTGCACTCATGAGGATCTCCCACACCTTCTCCTCCGGATCCATCGGCTTTTCCTCACGCGTTCCATCAGCATTTCTACACAGTGAATGACATTAGACTTCTAAAAATAACATACTTTTGTCTTAACTTATTGCCTTCCCTTACCTCGCCTTCAGTTTTTTTCTGAAGTCCGTTACATCTGTAAAACCATGGTGTGGGATGTAAATGAATATTAACAACATTCATGCAAGTGTCTTAAGTAAAGCAATTCAATGGAAGACGTCCCCATTAGAACTGTAGTTAAATGCTGATAACAAGAAACTTACTGGCCAAAGGATCTTAATTTGATGACTGATGTTCATTTGCTATTGAAATTAAATTGCAGTGTGAGTAGCTGTTATCCTTTTGGACATTATACATAATTTAAATGTAGTAGAAACTAGCAAAAACACTGCATCCAGCATGTCAAAAACAAACAAATAGTCCCTGAGCCCAGAGCTCAAAATTGCTGTATCGGTACCACACGGGGTGGGTAATTATTATGGTTATTTTTCACTTGCTATATACAGTATCTCTAGTTTCTATTTATATATGATAGCCTTGTCAGAATGGTACCTTGGTAGTAGTTATCGCCTCATAAGAAAATGACAGTAGTTTCTGCATTATGGTGTGCAATATTCATCTAAATGTTTGTAGATGCTTTGTTCAGAACAAAAAAATGCATCTAAAATTGAACTCAAGTGTATGTAGAAATGTAGAAAGCCTTTGACGAGCTTGGAAAGGGCTGGCGAGCTACCGGAGGGATTTTTCAATATTGAATTCCTATTCATAGGGTTTGAAATCCTCCAAAAACAAGGTAAAGTATGATTTTATTTAGAGATTAATCAATAATAACAAAATATTCCAAATTCCCTCCGACCAAATCTTCGTAACTAATATATATAGGGCTGGGTACCGTTAAACTAAAAAATAATTAAGGTACTACTGGTACTGAGATGTTTTTGTTGTGTTGATTTTAAATGTCTTTATGTTTTTATCAATGTGGGTTGTGTGTTTGAGCCTGATAACAATTTCTATCATCTTCTGAGCTCATAACAGCTATGTGTTATACTTATACTATATCTTATACTGGATTTTTATAAATCTACAAAAAAAGAACACAGCTACCAAGCGTTTTTTACACTCATAGTGACCCTATAAACATCCCAGTACCACTTAGGTGTATTCACCCAGATGGTAAGACTAGCTGACGTGGCTCATGGACTAAAAAAATGAAGTTCAGTCCTCTACCAGGATATCCTTGAGATTAAATGTATAAAAACTTGTCTTAGTTAGAGAAAAAAGTGTCAAAAGCAAGAAACAGCAAACTACTTTTCTTAAACAGTCCAACATTTTAATGTGTCATCTAAAAATTACCTTCTCCCTGGGCCTTGTTTTGCTGTAGCTCCTTTGTTTTAGAGAATCCAACTGTGAAAAAGCATATTTAATTTATTAGCATATCATTTAAAATAAATTGTAGTCCCTTTTGTCCACCTGTCATTCTCAAACACCCCCCTCACAATGGCCACCATGGTTCCTATTCTTTGAAATGGTTAAACCACCTCACGCTTCTTAGCTGTCCTCTGTACACTATAACCGGGCTATGGAAATGATAATAATGTGTCTCACCCTCGATTACGTTCAAGACAACCGTGCAAACAGCTCGTCCGTGATCGTTGGAGGCGAAACATTTGTACGTGTCTGCATCCTCCGGGGCAACCTTAGGAAACTGGCAAAGAAAAACAGTAATGACTTTGCAGGTTTTTTGTTTTATTGTCATAGATGGTACCTCCAGTGTGTGTTCGTGTGAGGAGTCGTCATATTTCTGAAAGCACACGTCTGGGTGGAACACGATGTCACCATTTGCCCTGCTCCAAGTCACAGTAGGAGTGGGAGTTCCAATCACAATGGCTTTAAAGACGGCAGTTTTTCCTGGAATATAACCCTAGTGTTAGACACAGTATACAGTATGTTGCATACATTTTTTTGTAATTACTATTAGGGCTGGGTATCGTTAAAGGATATAGGTATCGTATCGAAAAAAAATAATACCAAATTGGTAAATTGGTACCGAAAACAGGTACCAAAAAAAAAAATTTCTTTAGAAAGCAAATTTCTCTGTCTGGTGGGTCTTGAGCAGTGGTTTCACTAGGGATCATTTTTATCAGTCATTTTGAAGGACAGGGTTGTAAAAGCTATTGAGCTATTGTTATCCTTCATTAATTAGTCTCTCATTATATACTGTACCTAGTAAGAAAACACACATTACAGGATAAATGGATGCACATCTAAATATAATTTGTGAGCAGAATCATGGAACATGAATTTGGAAACTACATTGTGTTAAAACATGTGTGTAAAACAAAAGATGACGATGGCTTGATTTTCAAATCCTTCAAAATGAAGGACAGACTCCAAAATGTCATTGACAGAGAATTTTCAGTTAATTTAACCTCTGGTCTTGAGACGGCACTGAAGAAAGCGACTTAGGTGTTTCAGCTCAAATAAATGATAAAAACACACAGAAAAAAAACAGTATTTTATTGAATAAATGACCATTATTGTTCTGTTTTATGATTCTACAACAAAACTAAAAATCAAACACGAGTATAAATGACTGGATTTGAGAATATTAGTTTTGTTTAGAGCAGTTTTGACTAGATTAGACATATTTTCTACTGTCATCTACTGTAGATTATTTGGCTTATTTCATTACATTTTTTACTGATTCTAAGGTAATCTTGCTTAATATATAAATAAAACTGCCAAAAGGACAAGACCAACTTTCTTACCACGTTGGCAAATACATTTAAATAAAAAAAGGAAATAATGTAAGTAGAGATCTATTCTAATGGTGTGTTCACACCGCACTCTGCGTCAGCTTCGTGGGCGTCGGGTTTTCAATCAAAATGAACGGTGACGCGCGTCAATTGGCGCCAAGGGACTGGACGTCACGTAAAGCTGGACACACACTAGAGGATTTTTAGCCAGATTTTTAGTCTTAGGAGGCGTGGCTCAATGAAAACTTTCTCTCGTGCCATGATCTGTGGTGGGACTCCTCATGTGTGTTTGTATGTGTGTCCTCATGTCTGTCCTTAAGTGTGTGTTGTCTTTGCACAGATCTTTAGTCTCAAAAGATAAAAAATCCTCTAGTGTGTGGCCACCTTAACGCGCGTCATGAGCTTCGCGTTTGGAGCTTTTCTCAGGAGCTTCGGCGTCAAAAAACCTTGACGCCAAACATGACCATTGCTGAACTTTTCATGCTTTGACGTGGGGCGCCAACCAATCAGAGAGGCTGCTGAGAGAATCCAGGAAGAAAGACTGTACAACTCCTCTCTTTGAAAGATCCTTACTATTTGCACATCAACTTGAAATTTGTAATTGTATTTTTATGGTCCCAGTAGCACTTTAGTATTGTTTTATTATTGGTGGTGTTTTAATGTTATTGATGATTTTTAATGCTTTACTATTTATTGGAGCTGCAGCAATTGATGAATTTCCCATGTGGATCAATAAAGTATTTCTATTCTATTCTATTCTATTCTATTCTATAAGAAAGCAGGGAAGAAGGGAGAGGCAGCTTCAGCGCAATTCCCTCCTCATAACATAACATTTCCAATGTTTACATACTGTCTATGGTCTCACATGAATCGTACCGCCATTTTAGCATAATATTAGTCAAAAACAGCCCTGATTTTAAAGAAATAAATCACTGGGTGCTGTGTCTGGCCGCCGGCACCCCCCGCCCCCTCCCTTTCCTCAGCGGAGGAATGAAAGAGAGCAGAGAGCAGGGAGGGAGAAACCGATATTATAATAATACATCCATGGGGGAAACAGATTCCTTAAGCCACGCACCACAGAAACAGAAAAGGTGGGATGATATCATTGGGAGAAGCCCCTCCGTCTCTCTTGTTTTTAATGTGCCATTTTGGCGTATATAATATGCCACTAAAAAAAAAAACCCTATTTTTTTTTTTTTTTGTGACACAGCTACGCATTTCTGTGTTGTAGAATCGTGCAATGTATACGCAGGGCACCACTATGAGAACCATGGAGAAGCAATCTATCCTCACTGACGCGCGTCACAGGCTTCGTCTCTCTGGTGACACCAAAGTGACACACGTCAACTTCAAGATAAACAATCGTCAAAAAACGGGCGTTTTGACGCGTTTGGCCTGAACGCCGCTTAAGTGGTTAGAATCAGGTCAAATGAGCCACTAAAACTTAACTCGTCAAAACAGCTCAAATTTAGATGAATATTTTAAACTTATCTAGACATTTTCTTTCTAGTGTAGATGACAGATAATTAAGCATCGCTAAAGTACTAGTATCGAAAACAAAAAGAACGATACCAAGCCCTGATTACTATAAGTACCAGACCTTCCTGAATAGTGAGTGCGATAGGTTTGCGGGTGAAGTCAGGAGTAGACATTCCCTCAGGAAGCTCCTCCTTGTACTGAGTGATCATCACCCCCGGCACTTTGGACTTCTTCTTGATGCCTAGTCACAACAATACACACATCAGTACAGGATATCATCATGAAATAATCATTTTATTGTTTTAATAAGCCACTCCTAGCGACTCCTTGGTGGATATACATTTCCCACCAAGCGTCATTTATTTCAGAAGGTGTACTACTGATTTATTTATGCTCTGATCTCTGAGTAAATACAAAACCTTCTCTCCTATATTGAGAAGTCAAACCTTTGGAAACCTGCTTGGCTTTCTTTACCGTGCTGTTGTTACTTCCACGTGATCTCACCGTGAATTTAAATGGAACTAAAAAGACAATTCAAGTTAAGTGTTCAGTTGCCAAGACAAAATCAAGACAATGTAGTAGAGTTGACTTCAGTTTTCTATCTGTTAATAATGTGAAGTAATGACGGGTTTGAGTATATTTTTCATGCTTTTTATGGCTTTTAGTTGTATGTAATGTAGTGACTTGTTTACTCGTGGTGAAAAAGGTTAGTCCAATGAATGAAATCCATGAAAAAATGTGAACATACATGACAAATCCAGGAACATTGTTTATGTGCTTTTAAATAGTTAGTTTTTATGTCTGGCCTATATTTTCATTAGATTCTGTTGATATTAAGGGTTTCTATTCTTCTTTTTTCTTCTTTCTTATTTCTGTGTATGTTTATAATCTTATATTGTTAATAGAGGGTATGTCTGCTTGCGTTGCTGTATAGGGCAGGGGTAGGCAAAATCCGGCTCTCCAGCATATACCCTCTGGCCCTCAAGATGATTTTGAGAAAGATCTAAACACTGGTTAAAGTATTCCAAAAATACCAAAATATTGGGATTTTATTTTTTTAAATTCCTTGGGGAAAGACTCCCAGACGCCCTGTGCATATGACAAATGAAACAAGTAATCCTTCAATTTTGATCCACCATAGGCAGGTTCGGCTGATCTATTTGACTCGGGGAGAAAATGTCCCGCCTGAAAGCAAACTTGCCTACCCCTGTTTTAGGGGGTGGAGGTGGAGTGCCCCCGCTGTCCTCATGTGTTGAAGTGCTTCGGATCAGTATGTACTGCATGTACTGCAACTTTATACGTTTTATCACTGCCTTACCACTCCTGCAAAGGGGCTCAGTGTTTATGCTGGGAGTTGGCGTGAACATAATTAGGGTTTATCTCACATAATACACTCAAACTTAAATTCGCATTTGGCTAAACATTTGTGAAACACGGAGCACATGCTTTTAGAGTTTATTGCGTATGTTTGTATGTGCGTTTTAAGTGTGTAAAATCAGCACTGCTCTATTCTATATATATTTTATTAGACATGGTGTATTTTGACAGCTATCAGCGTCCATCGTCTCCCCATATAACATGCCTGTGGCTTGAAATACACTTTACTGCACTCTTTGTATTTTTCATATAATCAGGCCGACTAACTTTGTTCTGGATTTCATTGTGTTATTTAGTTTGTTTCCATTTACGCACTTAAAAAGCAGTAGCAAAAGTACATGGTGGATGTTGAAGAATGTGTAATGCTAATTATCCAGACATTTTTGTATTTTTAGGTCTGTTTTGTTTTTCAAGGTTTAAAGCAGAATAACAATTGTTCCATTTCCTCTGCTCATGGTTAATCATCTGATCACAGAGGTCCAACACTTTTTTCATCCTAACTTTAAGTGGATAAGGCTCTTGTAATACATTTTTTTGTAATTGTTTACAGGAATGATGCTACTACCTATTCTGTTTCGAAGCACTGATGTGTGTATATTACAGTAAAGCCAAGAGCCAGGTGTCTTCAGCCTTTTTTATCCTGTGAGCAGGTGGTTCCCAACCTTTTTTGCCTTGTGTACCCCTTGGGCCTTTCAGTACCCCCTGCCTCGATGGTTTTGTTGATTAGTTAGAAAGTGAACGACTAAAACTCCTAATTATCAGTAAAAAAAAGACAACTAAAGACACTGGAAACTCTCACTCTTTACAGTTACATGTTTTTGAAGCTTTTCTTTGACTATAATAATCAAAAATACAATTTGTTTTATCTCATTTTTTATCTGAAATTAATCCAAGTACCCCCTGCTAACCTCTCGCGTACCCCTAGGGCAGTGGTTCCCAAAGTGGGGGTCGCGAGGCCCTAACCTGGGGGTCCCCAGATGAATTCAAGATAAAATAGAAGACAAAATAACAGTGTTTGCCAATGTAATGTTTAGTTTTGTATTTGTGAATTGGGTCCAAATAACAAAATAAAAATACATAGTTTTCCCGCTGGAAATAGTTAAGAGGAAGTTACTTTTAACAGCAGTCATTCAGATGTTCATTTTGGGGGTCGCGGCCAAAAAAGTTTGGGAACCCCTGCCCTAGGGGTCCCCGTACCCCTGGTTGGGAAACACTGCTGTGAGCTACTGGTCCGAGATCCCTCTATATACCACATCTTTTTGTTTTGGATTATTATAAATTCAATTACTTATGTCCTCAATCTCGTTAATACGGAGCTGTGATATTTGCGTATTCCCTTTAATCAAGCTATGAATAAAAGGATGATTTTCTTTTTTCTTTACAAGACTGTTGTAATAGTTAGTTTTTGGTAAAGTATCATGGATCCGCACATTAATGTTTGAGCTATTGGAAAAGATGAGCAAACAGACAGTTTACTGAAGAAGGCCGCCACAGCCCTTGTTTGTGAATTATCTTTTTGCCGCCTGAGGAGGTGTAATCCAATTTTGAGCAATTGCTTGTACAGTTAGACTACTTAAAGCCAAAAATAATTGATGATTTTGTATAAACATTACATTTTACACTTTTTTCCCCCCAATTATTCTCTTATTTGCTCCTTTACCTTCAAGTCCTAACTAAAAAAAAAACTAAATACAGACCCCGCCTCTTTGAGAAGGAGCTGTAGCCAAATGCTTTGTGTAACTGATACCATAAGGTCAATATTGTATTATGTTTAGGTTGATTCATTTAATACAGAATTTACCTAAAGAGGCAACAGACATTATGATTATACATGTGTAATTTTATAACATGGTCTTGTTTAACCCTATATTTATTCATTGATAC
The DNA here is from genome assembly GCA_900303255.1 of Lesueurigobius sanzi. Lineage (NCBI taxonomy): Eukaryota > Metazoa > Chordata > Actinopteri > Gobiiformes > Gobiidae > Lesueurigobius > Lesueurigobius sanzi. Next base: position 26,485 of record OMNZ01108931.1, on the reverse strand, counting down.
CTTGATATTGTACAAGGGATGATTATAACTTGTGCTATTGTTAAGAGCAGCTTTGGAACTTGTTGAGGCTCCATCATCAACTCTGAGTGAATCCCCTCCGTGAATGAGGAGGTCTTGCATGCAACACCCGACATGGAGCATGCACTTACATCAGGACATTGATGTGAAAGAGGACGTTCTGGCTCGCATACCTTGGTCATCTGGGTGAAATCCCTCTGTACCGCCGACTTAACGCGACAACGAGAGGCAGGAGAGGGAACAGGACAGGTAAATATGAATCCTGACAAGTACCATGGCAGCTTGGCACTTGGACAGGATCTCCACACAGACAACACGCAACTACTACAACAACAACAACAACAACAACAACAACAGAGAGTACAACCCAAAAGTAGTGGGAAGCACAGAGACACACAGCTGGAGCCAGGCCAGTGTTTAGACAACCCAGACACATCACAAACACAGAGGTTAGTGGGGCTCTACTGCGGTGTTAGCAGTTTGACGTTACAGCAGCATGTGGTGGTTATGCTGTGCAACCGCTCATTAGACTTAGCTTCAAGAGGCGTTTTTCAAGGTGATCTCTCAGGATGATCCCTGTGCAGTGCTTGAGACAAATGTATGTAAACGCTTTAGGGGAGAACAAATTGATAGAGATTAATTTCAAATCTTTCATAATACTGTGTCTTCGTTTACAATGACTTAAGTAGATGTGGTCTTCTGTTGGAGAATGAGTTGGAGACAGTTGCGTCATTATTACAGCTGATAAGTGTTGAACTTTACAGTGGTTCTTCCCACTGCTTTGTAGTGGTGGTAGTATTTCTTCAGTTATGATCTCATGTTTCCATTGTACAGTTCACTTTTTAGTGTTTCAATATGTATTTTCAGATGCTTGTATACTTTTGTAGAAACATAGTTTTTTATCCTTTTGTTGTTGACAGAAATTGCCTTCTGTTAAGTTTTATGACAGTCATTTGAAATCCATTGAATGTTACTTGGGGTTCTTCCATTTGACAAAGAAGGTGCTCCCAGGCTCATCTTCACTTTTCTCTCAAAGAAAATATGCACCATGGAACAGAGTAGCGCTTCATTTAGACGCCTTCATATCCCACTTCTTAAAGAAAGACAGCGGCAGACTTGTGTAATCTTCTGCGTGGCTGCTATCCAAGATGTTTCTTTTCACTGTGTCTTCAATGCACCAACATATGTTTCAGTCTCTCTGCGTTCAGGCATCTGCCCTGAATCCTCTTCATTCTCTTGAGTTTCATTGCTTATGTATCTTCAGAGCTCGAACAAATGAAAACATGACAGACATCCGGAGACTGGCCTGTAACCGAGGCCAGTCCTGCACTTACCTGCCTGCCCCGCAGCAGTCTGGTCTGTCACCTTGGATTTCTTCCACATCTTGGCGTCTGTCTGAGCTCTGCTGGATCAGGCTCTGGGGAACAACACAGAGATTACAGTCAAATGTGGTAGTTCTTACTATACTGTAGTTCCAAGCGTTTTCATCTGTGTGTGTAGATTCTTTCAAGCTATTTTTGCTGCTTGGAGAAAGTTATTCTTGCCACAAGTGCAGTTTCCCTCACCAGCCAGCAGGAGGCAGCATCTAGTTTCATTACACGCTGCTGCAACCTGTACTCAACCCCTGTGGTCTATTCCTGGCTATGTGCTACTTGAGGAGGGAGCCTGTTTATTTGAATATAAACATACATTGTCTTTTTTTCTAATCGAATATTGTTTTACTGGATTTATTCATAATTTGAAATATCCTTTTATAAATGGATAGTGTGTTTTTGATAGAGGTTATGGGGTTTCTTACACCCCCTGTATTAAAACTCAATTGTGTCACAATGTTTGCTTGAGAACAGCAAGCACCCTTCTTTTTCATTTTACCTAAGCTGTTAGATGGTGTACTCAGACTCATATTCAATCTGTCGGGGCATTTGAGGTTCACCAATTCACATTGGGGAAGATTGGTGTGAATCTTTGCTTCTAGTTTTTGCTCCTTTCTGTTTGTTATTTGCATATATTAATAGTAATAACTTTATTTAAACAGCACAGAATGCATGACAAAATGCTTTACACCAGAGGTTTGCAACTGGTTCTGCCCCAGGGACCACCATTCAAACTAAGCAGTAGTCTGTGGCCCACTGTGTCTGTGTGTGCACTTAAAGCCTATTCTTTTGTATAAAAGAGGGCTATATGCTTTATTTTACAAGGCTTTGTGTTCTCAAATGTTTAAAATAAAGAAAGTCCAATTATTAAAAGAGATATATTAACTTGATATTCATTAATATTCAATATGCGGCAGCCCTAGTGTATTTTTAGTAGTTAAACTGGATAGCAAGTCACGGACCACCAGCAGTACTGCCACGGACCACCAGGAGGAAAGAGAACAAAACAGACTGAAAAGTTAAGCAATAAAAAAAAAAACAATTTAAAATAAAATACGGGAATAAAATAAAATAATACAAATCTCTGGGTCTGATCTATCGCTGGGTAAAACTCTCTCTGACCCTTGTAAACCCTTAAAAGGCCTTGTGCGCTTTTGTTGATGCCGTGACTATTTTCTGCCCTTGTAAAATATGACCTGCGCCTCATATCGGACGGCAAATGGAGTGGAGCTAAGTACGACCACTAACTTGTATTGTCATTTACAGGTGAACGGGGGAAATATTTAGGGTCTTGGAGAGGTGAGTCTAAATATTGCCGCCGTGCCAAAGCTTTGTGAACTTGCATTGACCTTGTGTGCTTGAGTTAATCGAGTACTTCAGATAGTGCTACTTTCTCGTCGTCTACTAATACTACTACTGTTTCTGCCTTTACGGTTGCTATTGCTACTCTTTCTATCACTGCATTTATACTTCACTTAAAGTATCCTTTCATTCTTTATGTTGGATTGAAGTGAAGCTGCATCGCTTTCATCACTAATCATTCGGGGTGTCGGGAGGGGACCTCTGGGTGCCTCGCGAGTCGAAACGATATGCAATACATGGCTCATGATAACCTTGCGATTTGCCGATACTAGGATAATCTGTCTATTGCACATAATAACATAGGCCAGGGGTAGGCAACGTCAGGCCCGGGGTATATGCCTTCTGGCCCCCAAGACGAATTTGAGAAATAAAATGACACTCTAAAGATCTAGCACAGGTTAAAGTGCTCCAAAAATACAGGAATATTGGCAATTTATTAAAAAAATGTCCTTGGGGGAAGACCTCCAAACCCCCCTTTTGAGGGGTTTGGTATGAAACAGGTAAGAGTAGAAAGTGGTCCTTCAGTTTTGATCCACTATGGGCAGTTTCCGCCTCCAAGCAAACTTGCCTACCCCTGACATAGGCAATATATCACGATTTTTAAAGAAGCTAGCAATTTCCCCCAACATTTTGACTTAGTAAACAACAATACACTACATATTGACAGATAACTTCATTTACATTAAATACACAAACTACGTGTTTCCAAAACAAATAAATTAACCACAAGGTAGTCTTATTTATAATTATAAACACTATTATTAATTGATTGATTGATTGATTGAATGAGCTTGTTTATTCTGAGCTTGTACAAGTAAAGTCATACATACATACATACAGTTTTCCAAGTCTTTTATACATACTATTCTAAAAATAATAATAATAAATAAATAAAATAAGAAACACTGTCTATGCACATATATACATACACATAGTACATACATATTTCTTTCTTTCTTTTTTAACACCATTATTAAAAGTTATTCTTAAGTTAAATGCTGCCCTCTACTGTCCTGACTGTATTATTGACCATTACTGACCTCTACTTACTGTGAAAGCACCTCATTAATATCCATCATGTGGTTAATAAATATATCTTCATTCTCAAAACAGAGATAGGGAAGAAGTTGAACTGAATTTCTTTCTAGCCATTATTTATAATTATAAACACTATTATTGATTGATTGATTGATTGATTGATTGATTGAATGGTTTATTCTGAGCTTGTGCAAGTAAAGTCATACATACATACATACATACATACAGTTTTCCAAGTCTTTTATACATACTATTCAAAAAATAATAAATAAATAAAATAAGAAACTGTCTATGCACATATATACATACACATACATATATACAGTACATACATACATATTCTTTCTTTATTTCTTTTTTAACACCATTATTAAAAGTCATTCTTAAGTTAAGTGCTGCCCTCTACTGTCCTGACTGTATTATTGACCATTACTGGCCTCTACTTACTGTGAAACCACCTCATTAATTTCCATCATGTGGTTAATAAATATATCTTCATTCTCAAAACAGAGATAGGGAAGAAGTTGAACTGAACTTCTTTCTAGCCCAGGGGTTTCCAAACCTTTCAGGCTGGGCACCCAAAATTACCATGTGCACAATCCAGGACCCCCACTGAGAAAAATGTAATTCAATATATAGATAATATCAAGCAAAAAACATATACAATTTGATAATTTACATGGCTGACTTCAAGTTATTGAATACTATCAATATTTTTTGATTTTGTATCATGAAATCCTCTTGGGAACCCCAGTTCAGTGCTCGCGACCCCCTGGACCCCCTGACTTTGGGCACCACTGTTCTAGCCCACACATCCTAATGTTCCATGTGCATGAATTTACATGCACGTTTCACAACTTTCAAATTGCTGAATCTACTGTCTTGTCAACACCAACACATCCCAGATTGTACTCCCAGCTTTACAATAGATAAAATTATGAATAATTTGATACAGCGAAAGGACAAAAGTTATCTACAGAGGATTAACGCTTTGGCATCAGAGCTTTCCAGCTAAATACATAAACAACATGACAAACATTGGGTTTAAGTTTTATCATTCGGATACACTTCTCTCTGGTGGCCGCCATTGCCACATTCAACTCATATCTGAAGTCACAAACATCATTCCACAACATTTTTCCTAGTCAGAGATCACAAATTCACACCCTGTATTATTATTATTTTAATAGTAATAACTTTTTAAAAGATTGCAACAAAAAGGCCTAGTTCTCGACAATTTTAAAGGTACATCACATAACGTTTAACCCAACTACATTATACACCAGGGGTAGGCAAGTCTGCTTGATAGAGGGCAGATTTTCTTCATTGTCAAAGCACCAAGGGACGAACCTCCCAGTTGTAGCCTAAAATAAAGCACGGCTATCTCCAAATGCAAATGCAAATCACAAATTACTAATGAGATGTCTATCCTGGAAATTGTTGATGAAATTGACAGTATTTTCTGCATTATAAAGTTTAGCAGGTAATTGGTTGCTGATTTTGTAGAAATATTTCCCAAAATCGCCAGAGGTTCTATGCTAGAGGGCCAGATTTTGCCCGCGGGCCTGACGTTGCCTACCCCTGCTCTACACTATCATAAAAAAATACCTTAAAAATGAACAAACAAACATATGTCTTTGCTGTGAGCGGCTCTGACTTGTTACTTTCCTGGGACCGGGGACGTCTCCAGCTCATCTACATGGAGACATTGACTAAACCTACCGACCTTTGAGATGATATTGGGCGTTACAAAAATAAATTGATTGATTGATTGATTGATTGACTAAAGGCAGCTAAATATGGGGTTTTAAAAGGTTAGGGCCTCTTCCAAATCTATTCTCCCATTACCTACGGCAATAACTATCATTGTCTGTGTCTTTCTGGTCATTTGGAGCATGTTTTGTAATATGTATTGCTGGGAACTGTATAATTCAAAATGTTACGCAGTGTACCTTTAACTTCACCTATACAAATCCTACCCAAAGTGCATGTGGCTGGTTGCAACAGGAAGAACACCCAGTGATTTCCTTTCAACACAGCTATCTTTTGGGCAAAAAAAGGGAGTAGCTGAATAAAAAAAGCTTGAATATTAATATCTTTGTCAAATAAGCACCTCAACTCCTCCGACTGCTCGCACTTTCAATTTCAAAGCCTAACCCTGGAGTCTGAAATTATCTTAATTTAGCTGCTCACAAGCATCAGCATATGTTATAAAGGGATCCTGGCCCCTGCTGTCTTCTTGGCTCTGGGTAGTGTTAGAAAATGCGCGACACTTTGCATATGGTAAAATCAAAACAGCCTGCAACACTAGACGCTCTGACAGGAGGAACCCACTTCTCCGCTCAACACAGGCAGCTTCTGTATTCTTGCTGATATTTCAAGTGTGTCAAACTTAAAGTAGTGCTAGTAATAGAGAAACGGATCAGAGTACGATATATCGATGAATAGCGTGAAAGAAAAAAAGACGAGACAAATCCTAATTAAGCATACGCATAAACTAAAACTACTGAACCTGAACCCACTCAGGTCTTAGCCTGGATTAAACTGAACTTCAACAGGCCATAATGAATTCTTAGAGTAAGATCAGGGGTGCCCAAATTTTCTTTTTTTTTTTCATGGAAAGCCAAAATAGGCTGTGGAGGGCCAGAATTAGCAAGGCAAGGCAAGGGCCAAAGGCAACACTGTTTTGCATGTAGAAAGACTTCATGCAAAAAAGATTATAATTTAAATCACTGCAGTAGTTTACATCTACATATTACTAGAAGTGTGTGTACATCCAGGGATATCTGTACCTCAATGAAGTAGCCATTTTTTTTTTTTGAAGAAAGATATGAATTGGGAGCCTTTTTTGAAGCACCTTCAAATGTACAACTAAAGCTCAACCATTTATTTATTATCCAAAATACAAAAATACACATATTGTTGACTCCAAATTGTAATAAATTGTTATAACCACGCATTCTAACAATAAAACGGCACGTTACTACATTTATAAGTACAGTACATTCAGCTGAACTTTGTCACAAGGCACTGTTGCTAATTTAACTATGCCCCATACAATATCAACCACAGCACTAAGGTTATGTCTTTAAAGCCTTGAACTTGTACTTTGGAAACCATACACTGCAAAACGCATTCTAGATTTGCCCCCTGATTGGAGTAACTAGTTTCAAGAAATCTGCCAATGGGGTAAGTTTTTTTACTCCTAAAAATGTAAGAAGATTTCACTTATTGCTAGGTGACTTTCTGCAGTGTACTAGTTAAGACCTATTGGCTGACAGTTTTAAGACCTTACCACTACGTTCCCTACATCCATTAAGTTAAAATTAGATTAGAGCTGTCGGACATATTGGACCACTGTTGCAGAAAGAAAATAGTCCTCATCAGTGCATGTCCCACAGACTATATTGTTATACACATAATGCCCCAGTAATGCACATTTTGTTCGTTTACAGCTGGCATGAATAACCCATGTTGTTGATGTGTCTTTGTTTACCAGCTTCTCGTGGCATAACTTGACTCGCGCCGACCCTCGCGTGGTATAACAAACGGGGCCATTTGGACACGAAGCCCATTATGACACAAGGGGACTGCATATAGTGGCTCTTCCTCTGACATGTCCTATCATGCTTAATGCGACCACCACACGTGACCGCACCACTGACCACGTATTCTTGAAATGCCATCCACAAACGTCTCAAATGTCCTCCTCATGTCGCCCACGCCAGCTCGATGTACAAGTCAGAAAGTGTTTTCAGACATGTAGCGCGCACCGATGACAAGGCCTTTTGGTGACTAATGGGCAACTAATGGTGCTGTCTTAACTCCCAAGCCACGCGCTCGTTCATGTATCTGTGTATACGCTGACGTGGTCGTGGATATTACTCTTCCAGAACAATGAAGCTTGTTCTGTTTCGTTTCAAGACAAAAACAAGTCCAAAGTTGTGCATTGCCCCAACTTTCACTAATATACTTTTTCTAATATACTGTATATGGATGAGTTTTTCAAGTTAAATGATATTTATGGTCTAATGTTTATGTGTAGTATGCAGTGGTGCTTAAGTACTTAATATTCTTACCTGAGTAAAAGTGCAGATACAGGACCAAGGATGTACTTAAGCAAAAGTAAAAGTATCAGATTGCATTCCTACTTAAATTCCTAGTATAAAAGTATCCACTGTAAAATGTACTTTATGAGTAAAAAGTATTCATTAAGAGTTTAATGTGCAGGATTCTTTTAATCCTTTGAATCAAACCAGGGTCTTAATCAGGACTAAACCAGGTCTAAATCAGGACTAAACCGGGTCTAAATTAGAACTAAACCAGGTCTAAATCAGGACTAAACCTGGTCTAAACCAGGACTAAACCAGATCTAAACCAGGACTAAACCAGATCTAAACCAGGTCTAAACCAGGACTAAACCAGGTCTAAACCAGTAACCACAACTTAGGGCTAAACCAGGACTAAACCAGGTCTAAACCAGGTCTAAACCAGGTCTAAACCAGGTCTAAACCAGGACTAAACCAGGACTAGTTTATTCAAAAACTGAAGAAGATCCAAAATTCCCTCCGAGCAAATAACTATTTGCAACCAATATATCAACAAC
>OMNZ01108929.1:0-22102 GCA_900303255.1 Lesueurigobius sanzi | reverse complement strand
ATACCAAAGGAATACAGAGAGAGAGAGGGAGGAGAGAGACAGAGAGAGAAAGGAGAGAGACAGAGAGAGGAAGGAGAGAGAAAGAGAGAGGAAGGAGAGAGAGAGGGAGGGGAGAGAAAGAGGAAGGAGAGGGAGAGAGAGAGGAAGGAGAGAGAGAGAGAGGAAAAAAAGAGAAAGAGAGGAAGGAGAGAGAAAGAGAGAGGAAGGAGAGAGAAAGAGAGAGGAAGGAGAGAGAAAGAGAGAGGAAGGAGAGAGAAAGAGAGAGGAAGGAGAGAGAAAGAGAGGGGGAGGGGAAGGAGAGAGAGGAAGAAAAGAGGGAGAGAGAGGAAGGAAGAGGAGGAAGAAAAAGAAAAAGAGGGGAAAGAGAAAGGAGGAAAAAAAAAAGAGAAAGAAAGAAAAAAAAAAGAAAGAGGAAGGAGAGATAAAGAGAGAGGAAGGAGAGAGAAAGAGAGAGGAAGGAGAGAGAAAGAGAGAGGAAGGAGAGAGAAAGAGAGAGGAAGGAGAGAGAGAGGAAGAAAAGAGGGAGGAGAGAGGGAGAGAGAGAGAAAGAAGAAACCGTGTTGCTACATATTTTACACATACACATTTTTAAAAATAGATTAAAATAAACAAGGATTGTCTCTAAAAGTGGCAAGTCCCCAAAAATGGGGACCTTAGGGCTTAAGAGGTTAAACACGGCAGCTACGATGTTTTACGGACTACACAGAAATCTTTAAATTGCCCACCCAATAAGAAATGTATGGTTTCACCTGCCGTGTCTCGCCTTGAACATTATTAGACCTGTCATTCAGCAATCTAGCAAGCTATCTGCAAGTACCAACAAATAAACGCCGCATTTCGAGATCCTGAACTCGCCCGGTGATAATATGGAGCATAATGGTGTCTTTAAGAGCCTGTGTGTCCCTTTGCACTCGGCGGGCGCACAGATCACAAGCCCCGGCTCTTGAGTGTGGAGCAGAGAGCATAATAAATGAGGCTCGTGTGGCCTAAGAGGCACAGTGGAGACGTAGCCCTGCGCTGTGAGCTGGTGGTCCAACTGGGCTCCTCCGTTCGGTGAGTTCGGGGCACTTTGGCATCATTAGTTAAAAACCAAAGTAGGGCAGAAGCGGCGCCTTCATAGCGTTGCTTCTTAATGCTATAGTCTTGATCTTTTCTTGGTGGCGCAGAGGTTGAGTTGTGTGGCCTCGCAGCGAGAAGGTCCTGGGTACGATTTGCAGGCTGGAGCGTGCACTTTTTCGCTTTGTGTAATCCGTTGCTATCCAGTAGGTATTCCTGGAGAAAAATAGTAGTAGTTTTGCTGGAGGGGAGTAACATCCATGTCACCAAAATGTTACTTCCCCCTTATAAGTGAAACCAGAAGCTCTGTACATTAAGATGAATGGACAGAGATTGAATGAGACCTTCACATTTTCATTGGAAATTATTATTTTGTTAATATTTGCTCCAGAGGAATTCACAGAGAGGACAGTTAACGTTTTATGTGAAGTAAAGTTAGCACGAAGGTCAATAGAACCAAAGCAAAGCAATATTGAAAAGCTGTGAAATGACTTAGTTACAGTATGTAGGCAAACTGCTATAACTTTGGATTGAATGAATTTAAAGCCTTAAGGGATGACTAAAAGACAGGATGTCAGAACATATAGACACACAATTGAGGAAAATAATTTTGATAACCTTTTGGCAAGACATTTTTTTCAAAATCATGGCAGTATAACCCTGATGGTCTCAGGGTGGAGGGTTTGGAACACATCCAGAAGCATAGCAGAGGAGGGGATGGTCTAAAACTATTACTACAGAGGGACACTTGGTATATCTATAATCTGAGGGCTACTGTACACCCTGGATTAATTTGTTAATTGACTAGAGATTTTCTGTAGCAGTGTTTATTATTATTATTTAGTTGTTCTTCTTCTTGTCCCTGTTTTGGGTGATGTCACCTAATTGTGAGGGTGTGTCCTCACTCAATTGTGCGGCCACTCCCTCAGGTCACCAGATGTTCGGAGTTCCTAATCACACCAGGCAGTGACGTGCACAGAGGTTTTATAGGGCTATTGCTCAGGTGGTGTGAAGGGCTCTTATGTGTGGTGTAGGGGATCAAATTTTACCTTTCACGCTGTCGGTCCGGGTTCAATTCCAGGCTGATCGCGGCTTATGTTTATTTATTTGTTTTGTTTTTACCCCTATTAACATCCTTTAGGTTGATTTTCGTTGTATATTAATGAGAATTTGATTTGATAATATCCATGGCATAGGTGCCAATTTATGTTTTGTCAAATAAAAAATAAAAAAGCTTGCCACAGGCTTGATTCACACTCACCACCCTTTGCTTTAAAGTCAGATGCCCAATGGAGCTGATCGTCCATTGGGCTCTGGTAAGCTCCTTATTGCACTGGACATTTCCATCATAGAAAAAAGGTTTCAAGTCATCATCGGCATCTGTGTTTTTGTATTTAAGACGTTTTAACACTCGCCCCAACAAGACTTTGTCAACTGATTGTTCCTGGGCTGGGCTTTTATGCTCTGCACTGGGCTGTTTTTGAAGAAATAACTACTCTGTGATGTGACGTTCACGACCAAATGAACTCTTTTGAACAGCTCTTTGTGAATACACATCCTGAATGGTTCAAACCGGATCTCAAACTGTGAAAACACACAGGTCTATTTTGTTTACTGCAACAATAGAGCAGGCAACACAACTGAAAGATTTATGCACTCAAATGATTTGGCATGTGTAGCATAGCCTCTTTTTCTCCATTGTGGCACAGTTTTCTTTACATCTCTTACCTCAACAAGTCGTTATTGGATAATAGGAGTTTCCTCACTTGCTTCATTATAACATTGGTTTAAAAGCTAAGCATGGAATCCTAGACTTCCCTCAGCCCACCCACATCATCCAAGGTATTTCCATGCCAGTCAAGAGAACATACTGTGATTATTCAAATAAGAACCAAATAAGACTGCATGTGAACCCAGGACTTTGATATTTAGTCTGTTTTCTGGCTCTTTCTCTGTAAACGGTGTCAATCGTGCAATAACGTCTTCTTTCCCTCACTAAACTTTGCGTTCCTAGCCCTCTGAAAGAGATCTGAACGGTTCCTCCAGCCCATTAGATCTCACAGGAACACAGAAACATCCTCTTGGCCCGCTGATAGCTTCCAATGTTTCTCCCTCGCTCTCCGCCGCCGCCGCGCGAGATACAAGCTGCGAGTTTGATCTCAGACAATTTGCTGCAACATTAATGAAAGCATAAACTCTTATGAATATTGATGAGCCATTCTTTTTGGAATCTGCACATTCCGGAAAGGCCCGCGGGCAGACTCGTAAGGCACGCACACACACGCACGGAAAAACAAAGATGGAATACTTCACTGACAAATATTGCTTATGAATATTCATTGACGACATGAAATCTGAAATTGTCAGGGTTTCTCATGTTTACGCCTCTGAGCGACCAAACTTTGTCCATTTACTGAGCCAGACACTCACATAATGGACTCCTTATGTGGACATATCAGACAGGCTGCCGCAATTTCCAAGTTAAATATTAGCATTTGCATTCAGGGATGTTTTTCTGTATGTGCTTAACTACGTCTACAGTTATTTGGGACCACAGGCTGCACTGTGTGACGGCGCTAGGCAAGTTTGCTTGGGCCAATTCATTCCCTCGTCAGTAGATGGAGGAGCGAGCCTGGAGGACCACTTTCTACTATCGTTTCATACATGACATGAGCAGTTATTCAATTATGTGACGGTGGCACAGATGGTAGAGCAGGTCGTCTCACGGTCGGAAGGTCGTGGTGCAAATCCTGGCTCCTGCAGGAATAGTAGCTTATCACCACCAAGTATGGAGTGAATGAATGTACAGTGCTTAACATGAAAACATAAATAAATTTGAATATGTCAAAAACTTCAAATCAACAATTTCATTATTATTGATTAAGAAATAACCAATTGGAAAAACAAGATAGTCATTTTGTGTAGGTTCTCCATTGACCATCGTATGCAAGGATTCTTCAGTCTTCGTCTGTACTGTAGTTGGAGTGTAGGATGTTTCGCTCTTTATACGCAATAGTCCTTGTTGACAAATAATAACCTCAGATGTCATACTTTGTATGGACCTTTGGCCCTGATAACAGCTTCATTCCTGCTGCCATTGCTTTTATGTAGTTTTGCAAAGTCTCTTTTGTTATTGAGTTCCAAATAGTTTGTAGCTGCTCTGTAGACTTGCTTTGGATGAGACTTTGGTCTGGTCCATTTTTCATTTCACTGAATCCCAGATCTGTTCAATGGGGTTCAAGTCTGGACTTTGGCTTCAGATCCAGCTGTAGATTCCTTTTTCCTTAACCATTGTAGAAACAAAAAGATATTTTGGTTAAGAGACATACTGTTAAAACACCTTATACTAGGTGGTGGTCTAATAAATGTGTTAATGTAAAGTTCCCTTGAGTGTCCAGAAAAAGCACTAAACAACAACTTCTGGTAAAGGAGGGACATTCAGCAGAATACTTCGAGCTGATTGGGTGAAGCGCCGCCAAATCCTGTGGGGTAAAAATGCACAAAGCGTCTCTCACTGGTGTTTTTTCCAAAAGGAAATTATGGATTCTGCTAAAACAGATTTGAGAGCAGCGGCTTATCGTCCATCCTCCTTCTGCACTCCGTAACATCCGCGTATCCCGCCCTAAACCACAATACTGCCACGGGATTGGCTCAAACCACTGCTGGTTTGGTGCGAACTGTGAGGTGTGAGCGATACAAGATGGATTCTCATGCGTTTGTGAACTCACAAATACCATGAGAATTCAGCTACAGGCAAGGTTAGATTATTAGATCATTATATTTCTTAAATGATCTTGGGGGCCAGAAGGTATGTGCTCGAGGGCCGGCTTTAGCTTGATGTTGCCTACCCCTGCTATATGACATTGCATTTGTAGACTTCAATATGTAAGTGCCTGACAGGTTTTTATGTTTTTGTTTTTGTTCTAATTGTGTCAGAGTCTGATGCATTTACATAAGAAGAGGGGAGTCTTATCTAAGGATAGACCTGGGACTCCATTATGTCATATCTTTTACCAATTCCCAACAACTGTCAAATTAAAACTCGAATCTAAAGTAAATAGGTCTTAAATTTACACTTTCACCTAAGCTTGACTACGGACCCCAAAAAAATGAACTCCTCACTTGAAGCCAGTGTTGTGAATGCGCCCACTAAGTCCAAGGCATTATTCAGTTTTTCTGTGAACGATAACAAGCTTTTACAGCATTTGATACAGTAATTACTTCATACAGACAAAATTTATTTTATACAATCAAACAATTTTGTTTGATTGTATCAGCGCGGAAACATATTGCTCTCAATCTTATTCTATATTTTCGTACAATGCTTATATTGTCCCTTCATTGGGCCATTTGCTTCTTCCACTTGGACCTTTCCACTGCTGTAAGTTTTCTTTCATTAAATTAAGGATTTTTTAGTGAATACGACATTTCTGTGGCACAGAATGTGACTGAACTGACCTTTGCATTTGTTTAACAGTAATTTGATGTGATTCTTGCCAATGTCCCTTTTTTGGCCAAACTTTAATAAGCCTTAAGATTCTTCTTGGCTCAGATCTCTCCACAGAAGAAAGTATGAGATTTTGCACTGAACATTCATCACCGTCTTCCCTCGTTTCCAAAGACACAATAAGCATAATTAATCATACAATCAATTTAAGACCATTATTCCCGCGTCTCTGTGCCTTTGTGTAACAATGGACCCGAAGCTTTTTTCTCCGTTTCATTTTTCTGTGCAGCCGGATGAGTTTGAAGAGACTCAAACTAAAGCTCTAAAAGCAGGATGTGTCACAAACTGTTTTAACACTGGGCAGATAAGTGGCCTAGATGCATTAGCCACTACATGTTTTGCATTATCTTGTCTTATTGCATCAAGTATGGGGGTCATTTCTGGGTAAGAAATGTTTGTTTGCACATAATTTTTATCTGTCCTGTCTTGTATGCATATGTATTAAGGCTGCTCGATATGAATAATGCAACCGAGTTTGGGTCCAAGTGTTCTAAATCGAAAGTTTTTTTGGTTTAAAGCCACATTTTGATATGCGGTTTTCGTTGGTGTTTCGGCACCCAAAAACAAAGCTAACCACGCCCACAGGGGGGTCCAAGCTACCCCCAAACTCAGAGCACTTCAGGGCCGGGGTCTGGAGCGGTTTGGGTGTTGGAGAGGTTTGAGAGGGGTGAGGGGGGAAAAGATACTTTGCATCTGTGCGCAGTGATTAGATGAGGAAACATTAACTGTTTATAGTGGAAACAATTATAACCTGAATATTTAGTCTGGGAACCACCCATTCATTTTCTCGTAGGAGAGGTGTGGTTTACGATTGTCCATAACCGTTTATTGGGCGCTACGAATGTCTATCATATGCATCTGCACGTAGCCCAGAGCCAATCGTATCAATTGTACTTGATGACGTATGAGCCTCAGCTAATCCAGTCTGTCCTTTAGTGTCGCGTCATCGTCTTGCCGTTACTCCCCGTTCTATGATTGGTCCCCAAATCCCTGTGAAGATTTGGGCCATGGTTTCCAGGCTGTGTAGCAGTTTGAAAAGATTCGAGCGGAAGCAGCATGGGTATTCCCAGGCTACGTCAGTGCTGTATTCTGTGAGAATGGCTCCAAACAAGCCTTTTTTAAGAAGTAAAAGACCAGTGAAGAGTAATTAAATGAGGAAATTGACTTTCGTCCTTTTCTGTCGCAGTGTTTATTGTTCTTATGTACAGTATTTATTTTGTTGTTTTTTTCTTCTCTCGGGTGATGTCATCTAGTTGTGAGGGTGTGTCCTCATTCTATTGTGCGGCCACGCCCTCAGGTCACCAGATGTTCTGAGTTCGTAATCACACCAGGTGTCCTGGCTTCCCAGTTACTATAGTAAACATAGTCACTGGTCTGTTTCTTCTTGAAAAGGCTTGTTTAGTGTGGAAGCAACCAGCAATTTGTTTTAAATGATTTTAATATGCACTAGCCCAGCAGAATAAAGGCTCTTTAGAAAATGTAAATACAGAATTAATGTTGTGGGAAGAGTGCCTTGGTTTTTTGTTTTTTTCTTGAATTTCTGTCCCCCAACACCAAAGAGCACCATCCCCAAAAAGCATTTTTTTTTGTGGTACTGACTTCCCGAGCACTTTGTCTCTAGTTTATAATATACAAATTCTTATGTATTGATTTATTTCGCCATTTGCCTCTCTCCACCTCCATCTCAAATAACTAAGATCAGCAGTTCAAATCACACACTCAAATCCCATTTGGTCTGGCCTTTCTGTATTGTAATCTGTATTTGCAGCCGGCCTGTGTGTGTGTATCACACTGAGCGCTGCCCATGTGTGACCACCCTTTTTGGTAAGCACCGGGCCGAGTTTAAACACAGCTTTTAACGTCGCTGCTGATAACTGCTCTAAAAATGGGCCACTGAAACAATGACAATACCGATGTAGAATGTAGGCTAATGATCTCCGTGGCTTTTATATGAGAAAAGATTCAATTATTCCGCACAAAAATAGTCCATTAAAGCGTAATTAGAACAAAATAACTTCTGCAAACTCATTTTCCTTGCCTCGCCCAACCTCATTTTGGGGGGAAAAAAGTGTCTCGTTATGGAAAAATTATGCTGTTTTTGGATGGTTTCCAAACGCGCAGCCTTTCTGTTCAGCTTATCCTAGATTGTCTCATTCGCAACATTCCACCATCAATCTCTGCTTAAAAATGATAGATGCCTTTATTTACTCAGGCTTTGGGGTATGCTGCAATCCTTTTTTAAATGTACATATTTTCTCGTGTTGTGGGATCATCCTTCACTATTATGTTCCATCATCTGACTAAATATAACATGTGTGCAGCAGGATTGTGCTCCCTAACACACTTTGTTCTTGTGTGCGCACACGTCTCTATTTTGTCTTGGCATTATAATGGAGCCTCAGGGGGAATGTGCTCAGCAGCCACTGCCTGCATTCAATATGTCGTCTGTTCTGCCCCCCTCATACAAAGTGGGATATCAACAGAGCCGTTTGTAACTATGAACAGATCAGGCACATGTTAAGCTACATTTTGTAATGCGTAATTGAGACTTAAAGGAGACAAATCATGCTGAATCGACATTTTGGGGGTTTGAACAAGGGCGTAATTGTACCAGGAAGTATAAAACAAAGCGCTGCAGAAGTCAACATGACGGGACCAGCGCAAACAGGATTTATTCAATGAAAAGGTTAACGCCCCCCTTTTCAGTGACACCAGAGGTTCTGTCCATTGAGATTAATGGGGAAACATCGGCTGAGATCTTCACATTTACGTCTGAAAAATAACAATTTATACATTTTGTATATTTGTCTGATATAAGAGGTAAGCAAATCAAGAGATTTTTTTGCTGCAGAAGATTCACAGAGCGGACACTTGATGTTTTAAAGTGGGCTAAAGTTAGCAGGAAGTTAGCATGTTCGGACTTCAAAATAAAGTGTTAAGCCGTTCGTAGGTCAAAAACGAAGCAATGTTGAAATATAAGAACCTGCAAAATTACTCAAAGTTATATGGGCATTTGAATTCGATCTTGGATTTGATCCAATTTGATCAAATTAAGCCACTGTGAACGGCTAAACGCTTTATACTGAAGTCCGAACATGCTAACTTCCTGCTAACTTTAGCCCACAATCAACTGTTCTCTCTGTGACTCTTCTACAGCAAAAAAATGTCTTGATTTGTTTACCTCTTATATGAGATAAATATACAAAATGCATAAATTGTTACTTTTCAGTAAATCTGAAGATCTCAGTCGATGTTTCCCCATTAATCTCAAAGGACGGAGCCTCTGGTGTCACCGAAAAGGGGGCGTTAACCTTTTTGTTGCTCCTGTCTATAGGGGAGTGTCAACAACCTTAGAACTCAGCCCAGGGTGAGACAATACAGAGGTAACGAGTCCTACTACGTATGAATAGGCTAAGATGTTTTCCAGCCTTTAGCACCAAGAGAGGAGGGACTTAGAGGTTAACTCCTCCACCTGGTTTGCTCTTAAGACCCCCACAAACGTGTTAAGTCTTTATTCGCTCAAGAGGATCTTTGGACTAAGATCGAAACGTCCGACACTTCAACTACAGAGTACAGATGAAGACTGAAGAATATTTGCCTACAACATTAGGACATGTTTAAACGCTCACAGGTATCACTTTTACATGATACCCCTCCTTTAAATGCACTCCAACTTCTAGAGATTTCCTTTGATTTAATAAAAAATGAAATTGGCGTTTTTGTGGATCACTCACTTGCTGGTCAAAGAGGCCCCAGTGTTGCACTTTGCACCACGCCTCCACAAAACTTAGACACAGCCGCCGATATCGACACAGCTCTCGCGTAAAAATACATGAATCTTCCGTCAATGGGCTTTTGAAGTTTTTATCTCCATTGATTAAGATAAGATATTGCAGTCCACAGCACTCGCTATTAGGAGTGTAGACATCATCCAGCGCTGCGTCGATGCATATTTCTACTGGGCATCGAGATAAAAAATGTCAGATCGTTGTTGGGCATCCCAGTACTGTGGGAAACATCAATACAATTCTTTGATGTCAGTAACCCGCCAGAAATGCAGCTTGAAACAGGCACTGTAGAATGTCTGCTTTCATAATTTACAACTAAACGCTGTCAGACATGTTATACATCTCTTAGATATTCTATACGTCTGAAAGTCCAGGCTTTGATTGTGTTATGTATGGATATGCTTAGGTTAGAGTATGTACTGTATAGTCCCAAGGGAAATCTGTCAGAAGTATTTTCCTTTTACCTTTTATGTAAAAGATGCATGATCCCATATAGGATTCTAGTGTACAAGTTTGGAGACGCAGGGGAAACCTGGAGACGCAGGGAAAACATGTGATCTCCACACACTCCTCTCTTTGTCCCAGGAATCAAGCTGGAGTCCTTGCTGTGAGGTTGTAGTGCTCACTGTGAGAAGCAGAGCATGAGTTGAGAGGAAAATGTAATTTCAGAAGGTGGAGAAAAAGCTTTTGTGTTTCTATACAAGGGTGGAACAGTGGAATAGTCTGAATGAGCAGCTCATAGAATGTCCAAATATTCAACTATTCAGGAAATTGGTCACAAATATCATTTTTGAAAGGTACAAACATGAAGAAAAATTATTCTCATTAGCGGAGAATTGGGATTGTTAAAGGAATAGGCCACCGTTTCTCCATACTGATATATGTTCTTACCTGGGCTTATACGAGTTGATGCGTACCTGTCAGGTTTTTCTGCACACCCTCAGTCATGCAAAAGGACTGGAGATGTTGTTAGCATTTAGCCTTGCCCAGTATATTCCTATGGATCCAAACAGGGGTGAAGTAGAAGCCACCAAGCTCTTCCACGTTTTCCCTATTTAAATACGGTTCTGTGAGTAGTTACACAATCCAAGGATAGTTACACAAAATTAAACATGTTGATTTCTAAGCTGATAAAAAGGGGTACTATATTGTAAGGCGTAGTAATATCGTCACTCCTAGTGTGTGTGTGTGAAGATA
Source organism: Lesueurigobius sanzi (assembly GCA_900303255.1). Lineage (NCBI taxonomy): Eukaryota > Metazoa > Chordata > Actinopteri > Gobiiformes > Gobiidae > Lesueurigobius > Lesueurigobius sanzi. Next base: position 11,554 of record OMNZ01108929.1, on the reverse strand, counting down.
TTACTGCACAGATGTCAAAGTGCTCCTAAGGTGTTATTACGCCTTACAATATAGTATCCCCTTTTCTCTGCTTAGAAAAACGACATGTTTAATTTTGTGTAACTATACTTGGATCGTGTAGTTACTCATGTAACCGTATTGTTATGGCTTTGATGTATCATTAGCTGAAACATATCAACATAGCCATCCTTAGAGTGTCCGCCTCTTGACTCACACATGCAAAATTTTAAAGAAACTCACGTAAGCCGTAGCAGTTACTTTCCATTTTGTTTATTTTTATTTCAAGTCCAAAAAATACGTTGGCATGTGGTCAAAGACCGTGTCAGTCACCCTCCAAAAGACAAGATCCCCCCACACCTGTCTCCCTACTTAACCCGATTACCTGTGACCTACATTCTACTCAGCCCCACCCTCTACAACCAAAACATGAACCTCCTCATGCCATATAGGCCTACATTTACAAAACTATAATTACAATTATCTGGAAAAATAAGCATTAGAAATTTAGCTCTAAACAAATCAATTTGGTTTTAAATTAAATTTGGATATTCTGCTCTAACACATATTTAAATAAGAGCTTGGTGGTTTCTACTTCACCCCTGTTTGGATCCATAGGAGAGGCTAAATGCTAACAACATCTTCAGTGTATTTGCATGACCTGAGGGCACACACAAAGACCAGACGGGTACGCTTCAACTCGTCTAAGCTCAGGTAAGAACATATTTATCTCGGTATGGAAAATCAGTGGGCTATTCCTTGATTCCCGAGAGGCAAACTCCACACAGACGGAAGAAGTTCAAAAAAGTCTCTGGCTGGATGCAATGGGTCCTTATAATCAGAAGTCTCTGATTATAAATGACCTCTAGGGCTGACAACTCCCCACCAAAAGTCCGACTGGTAAGAGATAAGAAAATACCTGTACTTTATTGAAATTCACTTGTTACAACAGCGGTAGAGCGGACCTCTCTGTGCAAAGCCTTGTTTTCTTTTGTCCTTGCATTACCAAACCACACTGTGATTGCGTTTACAAGATTGTGCAATGATGAAGTTTAAAATAATCTATTTGTTAAAAGCAAAATCTTTCAATTTACGTAGAAAGAAGAGTCGCTATCATGATTTTTTTTTTTCCCCCGGCTCATCACTTCTCTATACACCAACTGCAGACTAGAGTCAAGGTGAATTGAATAAACCGCAGCTATATCTGATTTGGCCCAATTCTGTCCTATCGCTGTCAACAGGTTTGTAAAGTAAAGTCGGGAATAAAGTCTCTCTCTGGGCCAGCTGCAGAGTCCTTCAACTACACCGCGGTTAAACGGCTGGACCAAATTGTACCAACAGCTCTCTCTCTCCATCTCTGTATCTTGGTCCCACCCTCTCCATGTCACCGAGCCGAGTGTGGGCTGCAGTGCGCTGACACAGGTGGCAGCTGCGGCATTATCATCGGCGCCCTCCAGACATGTGATGAGAAATCTCTGCTCTGCCAGTCTTCCACCGAGCCTCCTGCAGCCCCGTAATGTCTTAGCTCTGCGCCGCCTTGTCACAGCGAACATGATGAGAAATGGGTAGGGGAGGCTGGGTGAGGGGGGGTGGAAGGGAGGCTCGTGGGCTGCGCCAACTCGACGAGGGTGGGCAGGAGAGGTGTGTGTGCGTGTGTGTGTGTGTGTGCGTGCGTGGGTTTGTGCCACCGAGCATCCGGGCTGAGAATAGAGTTCACGGTTTTGTTAACCTCTTAAGCCCTGCTGTGTATACATATATATCCTCTGGAAGGCTTTTAACAGGCTTTTAACTTTTTACTATTTCAATTCTTATCAGACCAGTGTAGGTTTTATCTGTGTGGTATGGCTATCCGCCAGGTCACTTCTCTGTGATCACCCATGGCTCATACAAGTTCAGGCTTAGACAAACTTTATAGGTTGCATAACATCACAACATTGTAATGAGCCTATAGTTTAACATTGAGGTGGAGGGCAGCTGTCAAAATGCAGATTTCTAGCCTTAGTTTATTGCTAATTTCTCTGTATTTCCAGGGCCAATCCACGTGAAACTGTCACAAAGTTCAATGTCTTCTCTGTCAGCACATACAGTATGAACGAAGAGCTAGTTATTTTTTCATAAAGTTCTCCAAAAGTGGGGACAATATTCAAAAACATGCGCATGATGTTGACTAGTAAAAGGGACTTTCAGCCATAAGAATTATATGGCAGATTTGTGAATACAATTATATTCAAATCATGATCAAGTGCAATATTTGTCAGTTTTCATAGAGTTATTGTCCGCTGTTCCAACTAAAATAGAATTCTATAATGTGAACCCAACTTCTTGATCCACAGACCATTTTGCTGCTGTTATTGTAGTTTATTATATTTTGAAGTGACTATCTTATCACTTACCCAGGGACTGCAGATGGAAACTAGCATCTTTGCTATAATCTGCCTTATTTGCACTGTAAATGTTGCAGATGGTTGTTTATATACACAGTCCCTGTTAAATAAAGAAACCAGAAAAATAGCAGTACTGGCCATTGGTACAACATTTATTTATACAGGTGTGTCCCGTGAGACTCAATGTTTCATTTACAAGAGAGACATGTTTGTGTAGCAGTAGGACAATTTCTATACATTTGACAATCTTTTAGCTGTACTACATGGTTACCTGTATTTATTTTTTTGTAAATTTATCCAAAATATCACACTGGATCAATGCCGGTGAGTGTATTCGTATTTTACTCTTTCATTTATATCAGACAATTGTGGTTTTGATCGCCCAGTGTAGTTTTTCATTAAACCAGTGTGATTTTTCATCAGACCAGTGTGGTTTTGATCAGACCAGTGTGGGTTTTGATCAGACCAGTGTGGTTTTGATCAGACCAGTGTGGTTTTCATCAGACCAGTGTGGTTTTCATCAGACCAGTGTGGTTTTCATCAGACCAGTGTGGTTTTCATCAGACCAGTGTGGTTTAGCTAGTATCCACCAGGTCAGTTCTCTGTGGTTACTCATGGCGCATACAAGTTTATCCAGTTACATTCAACTTTCTACTTAGACAAACTTGATCCACAAGGGAAATTGCTTTGTCACAGGAGCTCAACAGTAATCTAAGAAAGAAAATAAAAATGAGAGAATAGAATAACAATCAAAATAAATAGTCATGCAATTGTGGAATATGTACATATATCTACATATGTAATTATAACATTTTAAAACTATGCAACTTTATGTATATAATTTGAATGTCAAATGCATAGAAATTGTCCTACTGGTACACAATCTTAATTTTGTGTGGGTATTACTAGCTAGTCATTCGTTGCAGATTGCCTGAGATGCCATTTCCCCTGTTTCTTTATTTAATAGGGACTGAGCATATTAATGAACAGCTGCAACATTTACAGTGCAAATATGGCAGATGATAGCAAAGATGCTAGTTTCCATCTGTAGTCCCTAGGTAAGTAACAAGGTAGTCACTTCAAAATACAACAAGCTACAATAACAACTTAAGAGTGTGATTTAAAAGTAGCCAGTGGTGGAGTCTCTTATTCATATAATTGCTCTACATGTCAAAGTGTAGCCTGGATGTCTGATGGAGAGGGATAGAGATGTTTTTATATGAGTTGCATTGTGTTTGGATCTAGGCAACTTTGATGAGAGTAAAATGTAGACATCTAGACTTCTTTTTTCATCAGTTTTAGGCCCTCTGCTGGTAAGTTGTATGGCTAGAGCAATGAGACTGGTTTTCTGAATTCAGTTACATTTTCCTCAGATGACATGTACTTACTGTAGCTTCAACTGCATGAACATTAGTTATGTACAGTAGTTATAAACCTTTGTGTATTTGCTTGTTATAAAGAGACACATTTTGTGAAATTGTTTTAGCTGCTTTTACTTTGTGTTTCTTGTTCCTTGTTCTAGCTATTTCGCCCAGTACTTTTTAACACTTGCTTGAGTTATTATTTGTTATTATCACTATGTTTTACTATCCTTGCAAAAGTCAGATTGATGTAACTAAAATTTCATTAGCAAAGCAATATTAATCTTGAAAGACAGGAGCGCAGGAGATTGGCTTCTTATAAGATGTGTTTTTGTGAGTTTGTGAAATCACAAATCTCGCAGGAATTCATCTTGCAGCTTGCAGCAAGCTTTTGATTTCTACTTGAGTAAAATTATTTCACAGTAATTGTTTGTTTGTTTATTTATCAGAACAGTGTACAATCACATTATGCTCGAGAGCAAAGATGACTGTACCAGACTGTAGCTTTTTCAAGCTAATTTCCATCTGTTGTCCTTAGGGGGAAGTGTCCTATGTATACAGTGCAATCACTGGTCATTCATCAGTATCACATCTATAACAGGCAGAGGCTAAAACACATCACTCAGTCTCTTCTTACATTTCATCATCATCACATACATCATCGCATATAAAAATACGCATGATAATATTCTTATCCTTACATAGGAACTGGATACACATTGTGTATCCAGATCATAGAGAACATAGCTTGTTACTCTAAGTGATTTACTTATTCACGGGACATTACATCTGGTCGAGACATTTCATTCGTGTGTGACTTATTTTTGATCATTCTTGATGTCTGATATTGATTTGTTTTTGTCCATACCGACCTTTGAGATGACTTCTGTTATGATATTGGGCGTTACAAAAATAAATTGATTGATTGATTGATAGCACACAATATTTTTTTACTTACAATTTATCAATATCATTTAGAGCTAATGCTCACAGCTCTGGTTCCCCATAAACCAACCCTACTTCTTTAGTATGTTAGAATTTGTCTACTCGACCCACCTCTGTAGTTAAACTTATGATTGCAGGATGTTCTTCTCGTTCTCAGGGCTTAGTCCTCGTCGTGGTGCAGCTTGGCTGTGAGGTTTGGTATAGAAACAGACTTGTGGCTCCCAGTTCTAGTGTCCTCTGCTCTGTCTTCGTTCTGTGTGTGGATGTACTCACTGTCCCAGCCTCGTCCATCAGTCAAACTGCAGTGCTCTGTCATAACTGCAATTTTCATTGTTATTTTTGAGCTGTCAATCTGCCGTGTGGTTTTAAATGCAGGCGGCCAGGCAAGGCATTATTTTTTAAGACAATTTTGTGGCTTGGTCCTTTGAATATAGAGTTATAACAGTACTGAAAATATCATGGTTTTAGATTTTTAGGAATATCCAAATTACCTTTCACCCCCCAGTCTTTGTTATAGAAGTGTGGGTAAATAAAACAAACTGCTTAGACCATTATTCTCTGCTCCAGTTTAGCTGAAACAACTTGACCAGACCAACACTAAATGGGGGTTATTATGCAACATCGACTTGTTAGAGTTTGTGAAGGCTCTCAGTTGTCCAGGAAGTATTTGTTTTAGTGAACTATCGTCGACTGGACTGAGCTGATTGAGTGGAGGACGTTTCGCTTCCATCTGCAGAAGTTTGTCTCTTACTGTATATAGTCTGATGTAGACCTCTAGCTTTGGTGATGATTACCTTTCACACTTTCTGACCACAAGAGTGTTGAAGCTTCTGTATAGAAATGGAACACCCAGTTGACAATATTTAAACCTTCACTACGGCTTTCTTCATGTAATAATGTTGCTTCCCACACTGATAACATACCTAGAGTTGAGTCACGTTTGAATAATCTCGAAATCTCAGCTATTGGTTGCAGATTGGCAGCCTCACTACTGTCAGCTAGGGCAGCTGTGGCTACAATAGTACAGTAGCTTGCCACCATTGAGAATGAATAATGACTACAATGTAGCGACAAAGGCTTGTACTGCTTGTAAATAATCTTTTTCTGCTCAATATTCACCTTATTCAGGAAGTTGCAATGGGGGCCGCCATTTTGTATTTCTGGTCAAACTGCAGGTCTGACTTGAGCTTTGATTTTTGTTTTTGGTGAAACATGTAACATTTACAACAAACCTCTGTGTGAATATATCCATCAGCTCTGGTCCTTTAGAGTTCTCACAGACAATTAGCCAATTAGAGAGACAACAAAAAGTCAGAAATAATATCGCTAAAAATAATTTTAGGTGACTTTTTTCATGTCGTTCTTCCACTGAAACTAAACCTGAGCCACACAAACTTATTTACTTTGAGCTTTTTTACAAGTTTTTTTGTTGATTCCCTTTTTATTCTCTTCACTCTCTTACATTGACGACAATGGGATTTCAGCTCACAGGAAGTGCTAATAAAAACAGGAAATGCTTTTACAACAAAAGTGGGCGGGGCAGAATAAGTTGAATAGCAACAGAATGTAACGTTGTGTGATGTGTTTAGTGACCATTTCAAATACCATAAACCAAAACTCTTGATCGTGGGAGACGGTGTGGGTAAGCGTGTGGGTAAGCGCGTGGGTAAGCCTGTGGGTAAGCGTGTGGGTAAGCGTGTGGGTAAGCGTGTGGGTAAGCCTGTGGGTAAGCGTGTGGGTAAGCGTGTGGGTAAGCGTGTGGGTAAGCGTGTGGGTAAGCGTGTGGGTAAGCGTGTGGGTAAGCGTGTGGGTAAGCGTGTGGGTAAGCGTGTGGGTAAGCGTGTGGGTAAGCGTGTGGGTAAGCGTGTGGGTAAGCCTGTGGGTAAGCGTGTGGGTAAGCGTGTGGGTAAGCGTGTGGGTAAGCGTGTGGGTAAGCGTGTGGGTAAGCGTGTGGGTAAGCGTGTGGGTAAGCGTGTGGGTAAGCACAAAGGAAGTCAATTCCGATCCCAACATTGTGTAAATGATGTTGTTACTCACCTGGAAAAGACACGTTTTCCACTCCAGTCACACTAATGTCGGTAGTTGTAGCGCTGTCAGTCTGTCAGAGTACTTTTAAATTCATGAGTCGAGTGAATAGTTTTTATGCCTATGCTTTTGATTGATGTTTTGACAGGAAAAATGTTGAAATATGCATATTACTACAGCACCCTGTTCTCTTTTCTGTTTCCCATCATCTAAAAATATACAGCAGTGGCCCGTAATGTTTTCTTAACATCTGTTTCTGCCTCCCCTCAGAACACCAGACCAAGATTTTGTTTTTTTAATGTTACTTCATGAAATATTGGCGAGAGCAGGCGACAGATGTGACTAGAGGCAAGATGTTTTGGAGTTGTCCATCTGCACGTCTCGCCATCTGCCCATGTCATTCTCATCAATATGAACAGCACTTAGTGAAGTTTTGCACTAAACTTGTCCCACATTGAAGAGAGACCTCATTACAGTGTCGCACACCAATGTTAAATGTGACTGTTAGGACCAGAACGGCAGTCGAAATACTTCGAAATCAATGGGACACTGGTGGGATTTTTCATTGTGAGGTTTATATGTTGTCACTGGGTCTGGATGGGGGTCATCTGGGGACCACCATCAACCCAAAACATGCACAACGCACTGCAAGAAGTGATGTTTTGATAAGTTAAATTTGCTTGAATTCACAATATTGACCTGAAGTACCAGCTGTTGTAAACATATACCACAGTACCTCACTCCTCTGCCTCATTTGGTGGTGTAATACTTCTATATCCACAGCTTTCCTGGCTGTCGTAAAGGTGGCTTTCTGTCTTGGGAATTGCACACCAGTCAATGATTTTTGCTGACTAAAATTACACTTGGTATTTAATGAGATATGGTCCATCTCCAGATGTTTTCATTATGAATAAAGACTAAATATACATCAAAGAAACACAGATCTGGGGAGAACATGCAAACTCCACATTGAAAGAATAAAACAGAGGTAGGCAGCATCAGGCCCGGGGGCAAAATCCGGGTCTATCCTGGAACTTTTGTCCCTCCAAGATAATTTTGAAATATTCTTACACATACTACACTGGAAAAAATAGTGTCAGTTACGAAAATGCCTTAGGGCTTAAATTGAAAGGATTTTGAGTAGACTATTTTAAATTAAGGTGACCAATGGAGCATTTTTCTTGTCATGGACTTTTGTGTCTCAATTTAAGTTTTGCATTTCTTATTTAAAGTTAAATTTGCGCTTGTGCCATTGGCTCTTATTTCAACGCAGTCCAAATCCGCTCAAAATCAACATGACTTCTCTCAATTCAGGCACTTTTTAAGTAATTTCTATATATTTCTTTACTGTTGAACATTCTCACAATTAGAAAATATTGAAAATGCCTCTAAAAAATCCATTCCCCTCCAACAAATTGTTAGTCATATATGGTGCACAACACTGGCATTTGTAGAAAGTGGTGCTTTCAGTGCGGTTCTTCGACGAAGAAGAAAATCGTCCCTCCATCAGACCAACTTGCCAACCCCTGGCACAAAACAATGTGCTTATCACCGGCACAACCAATTAGGAAAGGTGTGCTAGTGTAGACTTTATCCCTGCTGGAGATCTCAGTCTCAGAAGTGCACACTCGATAGTGCTACCTGTGTTGATTCATTACACGGTTGTTGCTAATGTGTGGGTTGTATTGCTTTTTCATCAGTCTGATCCATTAGCAAAGCCTCGCGCACCGACCGGCTCCACTCATCTCTCAGACACATTGCCTTCCTGACTTTGGAGTTGTAGGGAACCATTTCTCACATTGTTGCAACCATATCTCCTCTTCAGTTGCTTCATTTTCCAGTCTTGCACTCTTACTTAGTGTTTTGAAGCTTTGCTCAGAGGGATTTTTTAATATCTAATTATTTTCGATAGGGTCATTATTATCAAATCGCGTTTCCCTTTTCTCAGCTCAACCCCCTTCCCTGCCAGAATTTTTGCCATTTTTTAACAATGTTTGTAGTAAATATTCAAGTCCAAAATGAAGATTCAAGTCTCTTCTTTCATTAAAAACAAAATTTGAAGCTATCTTTATTAATCATTATTTTGTAATCAACCGATGAACGAGGGCAGTTTTAGTCAGAAACAGCCGTTTGGAGACAAAAATAATTGCACTTTTATAAAAAGTTTAAACAAAGATGATATCTACTTTCTTTTAATCATTTTGGACAGTCATTCTGGTCAAATCTATTTACTATTTGGTGTTGGCTGCAATAAAACAACATTTTGGAAACCAAACAACACAGTCGTGAGGGAGTTTTACATTTTCCTCATAATTCGTCTTAGACGAGGTTAAACATAGACATGTTATAGCTCATTTTTTTCAGGGCAGAGCTAAAGGGTTAGTGAATTATTTTACAGCACTATATGAATGCAGGAATGTTGTTTGTGTAGGTTCTCAGTCGTACAGGAGTTGTCCATCATTGGCAAAAATTCTTCAGTCTTCATCTGTACTCTAGTTGAAGTATTCATACTTAATATTGCCATATTAAGTGCCAATACTTAATATTGCCATATTAACTATGAATAGGCTAGATGTTCTCCTACTTTTAGCACCAAGAGAGGAGGGACTTAGAGGTTACTCTTCCTTCTGGTTCACTCTTAAGAGACCCACAGTGAGCTCAAGTCTTTAGTAGCTGATGACGATCTTTGGACTACAAAACGTTACACTTTAACTACAGAGTACAAATGAAGACTGAAGAATTTTTGACAACAGGAATGTTGTGTTATTGCACAGACAGACGTGTGGACAACAGTGGAACTGCAGGTGGTATGTGTTATCAAATGCAGATTAAACGCCACTGAAAGATCCAAAACCACCACAACTTCTACATTTTGATACGAAAATTGTTCAGTCTTTACTGTATATTGCACAGGGAATAATATTATTATTTGAGCATAAGTCTGAAAAGTCTGAAACAAATCTGCCTATTCGTCATCGTATCTGTCCCTCCTCTTCCGCCTGATCCTGTGTCATTTTCTTTAAAATCTGCGCAAAATCCTGCTGTAAAGCAAGAGACTGCAAGTGATTTAGTCACAGGCAGAAGATACAGGTAGAGAAAACACTCAGAGGGCCGTGAAGAGCATGAAAGAGCTGCTACGTAACATCTCTCCCTCTCCGCACAGCTCTGCGGCTGTTTATGGGCTTTTCCCATGATGCATCTCCCTTGTGTGTGCATGTACCACGTGACCGAAGTGTCTTTAAGTGACTTGCGCATGGGTGTAATGCTGAAGCCATTGCACGGGTGCGCCAGACCCATCTCTATACTGTAATAGTGCCGGAAACTTTAAATGAAAGAAGGTTTGCAATACATTTTTCCCTCATATTTATGTCAGTAATGTACACCAAAACTTTCAATTTGATATCAATATTGATTCACCTGCAATGGCTCGCCTTCTATAGTTCACAAACCTTGCTGAACTGTCTAGACTCTAGAGGGAGCGAGTTTTGGTCAAGTTCGCGACAGTAAAAGTCGAGAAAGCCAGAGAGAATAAAAAGTTTCTGTGACAGCGGCTTGCAGGACAGTTGACAGAGCATCTGGGAAAAGAAAACAATGCAGTGTGGGGTAAGAACTTCTCCATCATGGCTTCTCCACGTGCTAAGTTTAGGTTGAGGAGTTAGTATTGGACGAGTAGTGAGCCAAGTGTGCTAAAAGTGAACTTAAGTGTTGAGGTGGGAGTTTTATTCGAGGCTAAAGAGTGGAGAGGAGCAGTGCAGCTTTCCGCCTCCTCAGTCAGAACGCTGGGTTATGCTGCTGTGAAAAAGGAGAAAGTTTGATTAGCTGCTCATGGTGGAAAAATAAAAGTGACTTCATTGGCGCGACAGTGGCTTAGTGGTTGAGTTAGTCAGCCCCAAGGCAGCGCTGGCTGTAAACTGGGGGTGACAAACTCTCATGAGTCAATACAACACGGCAAAAAGTGAGATCTTATCGTTTTACTTGGTAAGTCAAAATAAAGTCAAATTTTCTGAATTCAAGCAAATTGAACTCATCGAGAGATTAGTTTTTCAGTGATGCTTGGCTCACACACTGCCAAATGTAATCGAAAAACAAGTAAATATTTCTTGAAAGAAGTATTTGCCCTTGATTTGAGCTGGTAAGTAAAATTATCTGCCAATAGAACAAGTATTTCTGCACTAGAAATAAGAAACAAAAACCTCATTGCGCTTAAAATGCGATGAGGGTTGGGGCTTTGGCTGCCTGGGTGCTGTCCTGTGGGTGCCCAGATGGAGGTGTGGTGTCTCTGCCGCGCCTGTAAATCTGTAAAGCACTTTGAGTTGCATCTCGTATGAAAAGCACTTCATAAATAAAGTTTCATTGATTGATTCATTCGTGTGTGACATTTCATTCGTGTGCGACTTATTTTTGATCATTCTTGATGTCTGATATTGATTTGTTTTTGTCCATACCGACCTTTGAGATGACTTCTGTTATGATATTGGGCGTTACAAAAATAAATTGATTGATTGATTGATTAAAATGAGAAAATAAATCTACAATGACTTGAAATTAGACAATTTACTTTAAGACGAGACATGGCAGGTGAAACCATCGATTTTTCTTGGGCAGTTTAGAGATTTCTGCGTAGTTTGGTCGCTAAACATTGTAGCTACAATGTTTAAGTAGAAAAATGACCAACTCAGCCTCAGTTTATTTTATGAAGTTTTACCAAGCTCCGGACCAGGAAATGACTCCAGCTGCACTTTTCTCCTTCATTCACGTTTTACTTTACTCTCATATCGAGATCTTCCCTTCAGTCGCACCAACAGATGCCAAACTTTCCAGTCTTGTACTTAAAGGGTAACT
>OMNZ01108928.1:0-12766 GCA_900303255.1 Lesueurigobius sanzi | reverse complement strand
CCCCCCCCCCCCCCCTCCTCCTCCTCCCCGAATAAAAAGTTCAACAATGCACCTTTAAAATCCCGTTTTCTCTCCCACGTCACGGCCTCATACCTCGATGTAGATGTAGTGCTTGCTCTTGGCGATGACCTGGACGTAGGCATTATGAATGGACTCCTCGTGGTACTTTATACCAGCCGACCAGTCCGCTGAAGAACGCAAAACCTATGAGATACACAATACAAAAAACACATGTCACTACAGAGAAAGCGGATTCTTCTGTTCACCCACGGCCTGTAAGAATGTAGTGTGTGAGTGAGTTGTTGTCTACTGTTAATACATTTGATTGAATTAGACAAAGGCTTTCTATTTTGTCATCTGTACTTTTTTGCTCGAAGAAACTGAATGTTTCGCTCCTTATCCCAGGAGCTTTGTCAACAGACTGAGGATGGAGTCGACCAGGTGGGCCCAATTATCAACTAGTGGGAGGAGCTACCTGTAATGGTCCGCCCCTCTCTGTACCATTCGATCTCAAGCAGAGAGCGTATTAATGATGAAGATATAATTGGCTAGCTCTGTTTGAAGGTACGGGGCTGTTTCCGGAAGCTGGAAGAGCCCATTGACTTACATGTAAACTTTTTGGCCCCTCTTTAACTCATTATTGGAAATAGTGTTGTTAATATGACCCTCAAGTGCTTGTCTTACCACACACTACACCATCCCCTTCTTTGTCTTTTAATATTTTCAACATTAAAAGAGAAAGTAACTCGAACATACCTTAATATGGGTTTGTTTCCGAAGAAGACAACATGGTGGCGGTTCAAATCCTAGCATGACTTGGCTTCATTAGCCCCGCACTGAACGCTATGGGGAAAGTCACGTGGGCTACGTCCATTTCTATACGGCCTATGATCTCAAGACTCCTTTTAAACCTTTGTTTTTCCATTTAACCTACAGAGAGAGGTGGACCAATACAGGTAGCTCCTCCCACTAGTTGATAATTCAGCCCACCTCAGTCTGTTGACAAAGCTCCTGGGATAAGGAGCGAAACGTTCAGTTTCATCAAGCACAAAGTACAGATGATGAAATAGAAAGCCTTTGTCTATGATGGTTAACACCTGTAGGGAAGCACAACTAAATAATTGTACCTGTTAAAAATAATACTAATTTAAAACCTCTGTTCTATTCTGCATTAACCATTTTCTCCTAAATTTGATCACAATTTAATACTGCTACATTGTTAAACTTCGAAACAAAAAAGCGCATAATTCAAGCCACTTAGACATTGTCTGGAACAGTAAGAACTAAGAACTTCACTCAGTATTACTTTTGTACCACGGCGAGACTTACAGGTGTGGGTGAAATGGCAGTTTTTTTTTTGCAATAAAAGAAATAACAAGTAGAAGCTTGTCAGATGGCTTCTGCAGATTATATCACAGGGGCATGTGATCTGGTTAGACAGGTTCACTAAAATATGGCTGCAATGGAGATAAAGGGTAGACATTTAAGAAAGCAGATCAGTAGGAGCTTATCAGATTGTATCGTACATAAGTGAAAGTCCTGCTGCTCTGGATTTATAATCGACCTTGATGCTAATGGGAAAACATATCATCGCATTGACATTGACAGACCTTTTACTAGAAATGTATTTTCTTGATATTGAGATAAATACCTATTATAGATACCTAGCATTTAAGCATGCAAGTGTATTCTCCCGTGCGTGTATTTTCAGAGTGGGACAGAAATCAATAGAGGAAATGCAATGTTATGGTTTGAACTCGGCTTCAACCTCTTTAGGGTTAAGTGCTCGGGGCTACCTTTGAAGTTGCTAACATGGAAGTCTTTTGTAGCCTGTTTTCTTTTTTTTTTTTTTTTAATCTGTTTCCAGCGGAACTGCTGAAGGTGAACGCTGGCATGTGGAGATAGTGCGAAAAGGAGGAACTGCGCGCGTTCTCGGCTGTTTAACCCACAAGTTTGACTCTGGGGCCAAGTTTCAACGTTTTTAGATGCATTTTTAAAGCCGTGTTAGTAAATGCTTTATTCCAAAAATCTTCAGCTTCTCTTTGTCAAGGGTAGCGAATCAGTGGAATGCGACTAGTCCTTTGAGAGACCGCCATTGCCCCGTTAATTACCCAGAATTGTCATTTTTGATTATGTAATTCGAGCACAGTCCTGCCTCCAAATACCATTCCCCACTAATCCACATCACATTGTCTTTGATTCCTGTTTCATTTGAATTTATCTTGACTAAGAAGAGATACATAACACTAAACTAGAACAAAAGGGTAGCTGATAGCTCAATAATAGAGCAAAGAAACTTCTCTTACTTGGACTTTTGCCGTCACACTGTCGGGGACCTGGTATCTGACTTCACTGGCGCTGGAGTGAGACTTGGGCAGCAGGTACGGATAGGACAGGGAGCGGTACTTGGGCTTCATGATCTGCAAAGGAAAAAAGGTAGAAAAGTGGCTCATTTGTCAATAGAAAAAACAAGATGTGTTGTGCAGGTCACCCCTATGGGCCAACATAGAGGGAAGTATCCACGCCCTCTATTTATTCCCATGTTATCAACTTGGTATTGTAACATTATGCTGAAATATTTCTAAAATATATTTCTTTTTGCTCTTAAAAATCTACACTCAGGTCTGAAATACACGCTGTATATTTCAGTTTAGATAAGCGGAAGAAAATGGATGGATGGATGGATGGATAATGGTATATGGTACAGACCTAAACTTTTGTTCAAAAACACCTCAAAAGGCAAACTCTACACTGAAAGTCCGAAAATCTCTGGTCCAGGAAATGAACCCGGTGACCCTCTAGGTGCGACCTAACAGTGCAAACCCACAAAGTGTAAAAAAAAAAAGAGAGAAAATTGACATAGGAATAAGCTGGTAGCATTCGTTCTTCCATGAGCTCACTCCCTCTCTAGGTGTTGGCACATAAAATAAGCACAGCTGTTATTGCAAAACTTTCCGTGTTCTACCTTTGTGAAGTTCCAGCGCTGGATAAAATGCCTGGCCACATCTCTGGCTGCTCTGCCGTGAACCACAGAGGCGATGTCGTGCCAAGGCATTCTGGGGGTGAGGTATCTGTCAATGAAATCTGAAAACAAGTCCCAAGTGAGTCCAAGAACAAGAGTGGATTAAAATCTGGCACATTTACTCTGAAACTCAGACGTTCATTGTAGATTTTAAATAAATACATTTCAATAGTTAATTTCAATGACTGAGTCATGCAGCAGGTGTTTTTGTATATTTTTGTACCATCAAAAGGTTTCTCCAGCTGAATCCAGTCCTTGTACACAAAGTTGCAGTAGTCTTTTCCGTGCCAAAAGCGAGTGTTGCCTTGAAGTTCCCCCACTCCAGTTTTCAGGCTTTTGACCGAACCACTCCCTAAGAAAACACACACACAAAATACAAGGCAAATAATTCACAAAACATTACAATAGACCCATTGTTGGCTTGTTTGGCTCTTTCTCTCAATAATAGTTAGTCAATACTCTCTCTTTTTCTTCTCTTTCTGTGTCCATTTTAAATTCTTAACTATTCAATATTATGTGAGGTCCTAATTACTACTGTATATAGCTGTTCCTAAATTGTTATGCACACTTTCTTACCCGTGCTGTCCACGCTGCTCACACTGTCGGCGTGCTGGACTGTGTGTTTGTGGATGTGCCTGTAGAGACTGAAGCGGGATTTCCTGTTGCGCCCGATCCCTTTGAGTTTGGGGAGCTCCACGTCGGGGGGTGGGGGGGTCCCGCGCCCATTGCTCTGCGAAACAGAGTCTCCTGCTGGCACGGCGTTGGTGGACGGAGTATTGGTGTAGCCAGTCTTCGGACATAATGAAATGAGTCACAAATACATCCAAATAATTAGATTGTGAAGCAGCTAAAGAAATTATTTTTTCCTCTTTTTCGATATTGCCTGGCTGACTATGAGCATGTTTAGCACACACATATGTCACAATCAGATCCTCATGAATGTTTAGGAACAGCACTCCACTAGAAGATTGAATTGAATATCCTATGCCTAATCAAATGAATGGTGAAGCCAGTCCCCATATAAAAGTATGGGGAGGTAACCACACTGAAAAATCTTTATTGTTCATTTCGTATTTATAAGAGTTCAGGGATTTAAGTTTAATGTATGTTATATAAATGATACTGAACAGATTAATATTACTGTGCAAATATTATTGAATTAAATACTAGGACAGGGGTTCCCAATCTTCTCAGGCCAATAACCTCAAAATTACCATGCAAGCCAATTCAGTACTCCCTCTTGGTGCTTATAAATAATCAATCAGCAAAAATTTAAACCATCAGTTTTATTGCATCCCTCCTGACCACCAGAGGACGGTGCTGAAAGCACAGAATGAATGGTCCCTTCACACATGCGCAGACACTCTGGTGGCCAATCAGAGGCTACGTATATGGTCTCAATCAGAGGCTATATAATCCGATGACATCAGAGGCTCCGTGCCTACAGAGTCTTCTCGCGAAAATGCAAGGCTCCTGAGTGCCAGAGAATATATAATCCTTTATTTATACAGGTTTGTCCCTTGAGACTCGGTGTCTCATTTACAAGAGAGACCTGAATCTCTGGTAGGTTATCGGGGATAGAACCGTAGTTACAACCGTAGTAACTTTCATTTTAATAATGTGAATTCACTATGTTTACTTTACAATTTTACCTTTATTTACAAATGCGGTTTTCATTTACACATTTTATTAAATATAGTGTCAATATCTTTCTTAAATAATCTTTAGGTCCCTGCTCAGGATCCCAAACCACTGCACTAGGATACTGTGTGTTCAGTGAAGGGGTCAGACCTGCTCCAGTGCTACGGATCGGGTCACGCTGCCCACATCGGTGAGTCTGTGCTCCCTGTCGTCCCAGCGGCCGTACGCCAAATCGATGCCGCCCACAAACGCCACGGACTGATCGATCACCACGATCTTCTCGTGATGGGCCCACAGGTACACCGAGGAGGAGACGTGGTCCGGGTGCCGCATCACCTGCACAAACACAACAGCAGCAAGACAGATACATGCACAAGTTAAGTTTATACTTTTGGAAATGGTCAAGATCTCATAAGAACGGTACAAAAATAAACCTACAGCCCTCTTTCAGCTCTCTGTCACATAATCCAGATTAATTTGGTAATTTCTTCTACTGTTTTTAATAACAAAGAGATTACATTATACATGAAAAAAAATACATCCACATGCAGCATATTTAGTTGGAATAGACAAATTCAAGATCAATTCTTGGCATTTTCCGATAACATGTAAGATGCGTATCCCACTTATATTTGTGCTATTTCTATTTATAAAAGGTTAAACTTATATTTAAGGGGAGACGCTGCAGGCAAAAGTCATGTTATTCAGTTTTCAGCCTTTGGGCCAATTTGCTCTCATATAAACCAATATTTACAGTAAGGAGCGTAATGATTGCACTGACTCAGCGTTTCTTCTTTGAACTAATGACTTTTCTCAAAATGCATTTTTCTCAGATTGTAGCTCCTACAGTACTCAACGATTTTTGAAGGTTGAAGGATTTTTCAATATTTGATTCCTACCCTGATTTGATGAGTTTGAACCCCAAAAAACAAGGCAAAATGATAATTTTTTTTACAGACTTATCGACTAATAAGTAGTCTATTAGTTTAAGTTCATTCAAAAACCGAACAACCCCAGTGAACCTTCGTAGATAGAGATAGAGATAGATAGAGATTCATCTGTACTCTGTAGTTGAAGTGTAGGACGTTTCGATCTTTATCCAAAGACCTTCGTCAGCGAATGAGCAGGATTTGGCGCGCTTGTGGGTCTTTAAGGAGAAGCCAGCAGGAGGAGTTAACCTCTAAGTCCCACCTAAAGAACAAAACGTCCTACACTCCAACTACAGAGTACAGATGAAGACTGAAGAATCTCTACCTACAATTGACAACTCCTGTACGACTGAGACCTTACACAAACCAGTCCAGGGACTACAGGTGGAAATTAGTATATTGTGCTATAACCTGGCACCGAGCATCTTTCCTGACTTTGCCTTGGTCAATGTGTTGTTGTGCACTGTCCCTGTACAAATTAAAGCATACCATTTCTTCCCCTATTCACCTTATTCTGCCCCGCCCACTTTTGTTGTACAAGCATTTCCTGTTTGTCTTAGCACTTCCTGTGTGCTGGGATTTCCATGAAGAGAACTTGTGAAAAAGCTCACTAGACATAGCCATTGGACTCTGGTCGACCATAAATTCGCCACTGGCCCATCCGTCCATAGGGGTGGATCCCTGCCCAAAATGGTTCCCCTGGAGGTTTCCTAATTTTCTCCCATGTGGTTTTAAGGGTTGTTCCTCGCCGTGGAGGAGGGCTAAGGATGTGGGATGCTCTAAGCTGGTTATGTCCGATTACTTATTTACGGGACATGTGTGATTTATTTTGATCATTCTTGAAGTCTGATATTGATTTGTTTTTGTCCATACTCCAGTCAGACCTGCAGTTTGAGCATAAACACAAGATGGCGGTGCCCATTGCAATTTCTATATTCACCAGCAGTGTTTCACCTTAAGAATACCCCTTATTGAATATAAATGAAGCATGGGCCAGTAAACTCTGTGAGACACGTCTAAAATGTGCCTTTACCTTTATGTTTGGGTGTAGGTGCATCAGAGTCCTCTTGCTGTATCCAGAGTTGATGCCCAAAGCCAGTTCCACTTCCTTGTACAACATCACGAAGATCCGCACGCCCTGTTGCTGTGGACACCATTCATATTAATAGACTTTCATTCAACACGAAAATCAACTTCGTGACTCATTCAAGTGGGTAGTTTTAAAAATGCATGACAATGAATAAAAAAAACACTATGAATAAAGAATGTATGAATGCCGCGACTCTCGGAAGTAGAAATCAGTTTTATTATTACTAGACTTATCTAGCAAAAGTATAATTTTAAGGTTTTTTTTAGATAACTTACTGCTTTGCGTTTGAGGATACAGTCCAGCCTCCACCTGTTGCCCTCCACCACAGGCCTTTTCAAGAAGATTTCCGGACTTAGCCTGGTAAAACAAAAACAAACCACACACAAATCAATAAATAATGTCAATAACAACAACAACAAAACTAGTGGATATATATTTGCTTCGAAAACGTAATATTTGTAGGCAGTGGTTAAAGACTAGTCACTGAATATAGTATAATAACTTGAATTGGTTTGACGTGAGCTGCAGAAGAGCACTAAAGTGAACGGTTGATGCTATATAAATAAATTTGCCATGCTGTTGCCTTAATAACGGAATGGATTTCGTCTCGAGGGTCCCACATATCCACCATGCCGCTGAATCATGTTACATAAGCTCTCTCTTTATTGGTTAAGACTTCCAGTCAGTGATGACAGTCTGAACACTTGGGCTTCCTCTGACATGAGTGGTCACACATTTGGCTGTGAAAGTCTGTAGACTACTGCACTGAAAATGTCAATGGAGTATGCCATCTTGGCTACAGATGTTACTGAAATTGAATACCACAAAGTCAATAGTAAGGGAGTCATTTACAAAGCATTTACTCGTGTGTAAGACAAGTACTAGGAGTAAAACAAATGTGTCTGTGCGCAAAAGTAGATCAGCAGCAGAATCAATTGTGCATTTTTTACTCACGTAGCATTCTCTCATTTACATTTGCGGCTCTAACACGGTAATACACATCATCTTAAATGTGAATGACTAAGAAAAATGATCCCTAGTGAACCCACTGGTGCCACCTCTCTTTGTTCTAAAGCCTACTCTCACCCAGTTTTCTCAGTCATTTTGAAAGACAGGGTTGGAAACAATCATGAGCCATTTTTATCCTTCATTAATTAATCTCTCATTATGTACCTTAAGAAAATACAGATTACAGGATAAATGGATGCAAATGTAAATAATTTGTGAGCAGAATCATGGAACATGAATTTGGAAACAACATTGTGCTAAAACTTGTGTAAAACTCTCAAAAGTTGAGGATGTCTTGATTTTCAATCCTTCAAAATGAAGGACTGCCTTCAACATTTTCTGTCAGAACTCAAAATATTTTAGAATATTTTTTAGAATTTTCAGTTCTCTCCTCTCAAGTCAGTCTATTACCTTTCTATTGTCCTGCCCTGGACTCTTTCTCAGCCTGATTAGCATGACGGAGAGCTCTAGGTTTCGAGATGCTGCTGTAAACGGGGTCCATTCCTGTTCATAGACTTCAACTACACAGTACAGAATACGACGGAAGAATCTTTGCCTATGATGGACAACTCCTGTACGACTGACTTACCCCCTAAGTGCTCAATGCATGCTATATGTGTACTGTATATATCAATGTTTCCAAGTATTATCTGTGCTCCACATGTATTTGCCAAAGCATTGGTTAGAGATTTCAAAAAATAAATATACTAAATAAAAAAATAAAAAGGGTTTCATGTATTCCTTGCTCTTCTTCACAGCTTTTCAACTATTTTTTGAGGCCGACAAATTTCTTGGAAGGCAATGACTCTGGATATTCAGTTCACAAAACATCCCCATTTCTTACTGTATAACTTTTTGCAGGTTTGCACCATAATATCCACCACATTTGTTCAATAATAAATGATACAGCAGCTTCGTTTGCTCTGGAGTGAAGAAAACATCAACAAGCAAAAAGATCCCCAACCTTAAAACAAATAGTCGATCAAAGCACAACTTGTTTTGAAAATAGTATATCATCTTAATAGCAATACTGACATATTCCCTCAATGCTAGCAGAGGCGCATCTCTCTCTGAGTAAATAACAATGTCCCCCATTACTCTTAGGACAACAGGCATTTGTATAATTTGACTACATGAAAAAAATCATGCCTAGCGACTTCATCCTTCACTGCTTTTCGCTTTGTTTTGCAATTCATCCATAAATAAACAAACATTTTCTGGATCACCTGACCAGCAAACAATCAGACCTCACGGCAGAAACTTGATCCTTAACAAAGTAAAGGAAAAGGAGAGGAGTCGGGCAGGTACAGTGGCTTCCCAGGCCATAGAGAAAAGCCCTGAAGGAGTATAACATGTCCTTCCTTTGTGCGAACAGTGGTGGTAATGGGAGATGTAATGGGGACTATGGTTTAGCAAAGAGGACAGAGAAATAATACAATTCAAGAGTATTTTTTAAACAATACCGTCGTGATTACTAAAAGGTTTGAAAGGGGCTAATAAATCAACTAATCCCTCTGTAAAATATGATAATATAAGACTGTATTGATCTCACAAAGTTCACAAAATGTCTTTATTTATGTCATTTGACCTTTATTTAACCAAGTAAGTCCCACTGAAATTTCAGAATCTCCTTTCCAACAAAGTCCAGGTCCCGGTGGAGACACGATTGTACATGTTTTCAGTGATAGGGGAAACCGCAGCATCTGAAGGAAACCGAGCCAGAGATAAAACCCTTCTTTTTGTGAGGCAAGAGCACAAACTGCTGCGTCATTTGGTAGATTTTGGGGGTGTGGTCTGTCTTGGAGGTGCCATTTAAGTGGACCAATAAGTGAAGAAGAAAAAGTTCCAGATTTGTCGAGTTGGACATTTTTTCTTGGATTAAGGGGAGACAAAAAAGTTACAATTTCCCATATAGTTCTATAGTTCTATAGTTCTATGAAGAAACGTTGAGAGATTGTAAAGATTAGGTCTTCTATTTGTTTCCAGGTGACAGTTTATATGTTAAGAAGGCAAACTGGCCCAAAACCTGCCTGCAGCGTATCCCCTTAAGTAAAAGCTAACATAAAATCCCCAAACAGGCCTTGAAATCCAGAACTCATTCACTTTAAACTATATAACATAAAGCACAACACCAACCCTTAGCAGACCAGACCAATAAATTGCAAAGCTTCTTCTTCTTCTTCTTACACAGTGACCGAACTTACCACCAGTCTGTGATGAAAATCTCCTCTTTGGCCTCCTCTAATGCATCTGCCACGTCTTCCATATAAGTCTTACCGTTGACATACCTGCAGAGAAAGAAAATAACTTCAGGGTCACCAGAACAAAGCAAATGACCTGGTAGAAAAGCTACTCGAGCCATCAGTTCTTGGAAAAGGGACGGCTTCTTAGCGCTGACTCATCTGTCACTTCAAACCACAAAGCCCTCAGCCCTGGCATCAGTGAAGAAAGTACAAAGCGCAATAGATATTTCCTAGTTGTTTTCGTGACCTTGGAGGCACTTTTCTCACTTAAGAAACCATTATTATTCCAAGTTGCCGGCAACAATGAAGTTAAAGATTTATTATGGACAAAGTTTCTCGAGCCATCTTCAGGACGGAGTGCTTGTTGAACTTGGAAGTGCGTAGGTGTGTAGGTTCTCACTCGTACAGGAGTTGCCCATCGTAAGCCAAGATTCTTCATCTGTACTCTGTAGTTGAAGTGTTGGACGTTCCGATCTTAGCCCAAAGATCGTCCTCAGCGAGACTTAAACACGTTCGTGGGTCTCTTAAGAGCAAGAGAGGAGGGACTTAGAGGTTAACTCCTCCTTCTGATTTGCCCTTAAGAGACCCACGAATGCGTTTTCAGTCTTTATTCGCATAGGACGATCTTTGGACTAAGATCGAAACGTCCGACACTTCAACTACAGAGTACAGATGAAGACTAAAGAATCTTACGTTACAGATCAAGATGAAAAATCTTAGCCTTAAGTATGAATAGGCCAAGATGTTTTCAGGAGGGACTTAGAGGTTACTCCTCCTTCTGGTTTTACTCTTAAGAGACCCACAAGCATGCTCACGTCGTTATTAAGGTGATGACGATCTTTGGACTAAGATCAAAACGTCCGACACTTCAACTACAGAGTACAGATGAAGACTGAATTTTTGCCTACGATAGTGTTAAGTGTTTAGTAAAAACTCAAATTTTGCCTTGTTTTTTGGGATTCAAAGTAGAATAAATCAGGCTAGGAATTAAATATTGAAAAATCTCTCTCTGAAAAAACAAACTTTCAAAAGTCCAAGAATGGACAGTTTGGAGCATGTTGATACTAATAAAGTGGAGATATTGTCACCACAATATGGCAAAAATGCATTCTGAGAAAATTTCCCATACAGTTCTACGGAAAAATATTGAATCAGTGCAACAATTACACTCCTTATTGTAAAGATTAGGTCATTTATTTGTTTCCAGGTGAAGGTTTATATGTTAAGAGAGCAAACAGGCTCAAATCCTGAAATTTGAAGGAAAAAAAAGTCTTTTGCCTGTAGTGTCTCCCCTTAAATGTTTTGCAGATTTTCCATTTTCTTGGGCAAAAAAGAGGCAGCTCCTTAAGCTGTAGCACACCGTGTAAAGGCAATTTCATACAATGTGACACGATCTGCCAGATGAGTGGGAGAGGTGGCAAAACAGACGTGAATGGCTGCCAGAAATCACAACGCTCACAATGTATTAGCATAGCTGCTGATAAAACTAAAGCTAAAGAAGTCCATTTATAACATCATCGCCACAGCAACCACAGTTTACAATAATAAAAACTCTGGGATAACAGTATTTAAGTATTGCATGTACTGAATTGAGCAATAGTCAGTCACCATTTGGCCGGGATGTTTTCCTGTTCTTGAGCGAAGGAGCTGAATCGATGATCTCGGAGAAAGGCTTTCCCGTTATTTCTGACAAAGTTTTCGATGCTCTGCCCCCACCAGCGAGCGTGTCGGTAACTACTGCATTTGAACACCAGCGCCCTGCCAAAATAAACCTCATTTAGTAGTAGTAGTAGTATCACCGTGGTTGTTCAGGTTACATTTTGACACACACAGTAAAGGTGCCCACACACTAGAGGATTTTTTATCTTTTGAGACTAAAGATCTGTGCAAAGACAACACACACTTAAGGACAGACATGAGGACACACATACGCACACATGAGGAGTCCCACCACAGATCATGCCATGAGAGAAAGTTTTTATTGAGCCACGCCTCCTCAGACTAAAAATCTGGCTAAAAATCCTCTAGTGTGTGTCCAACTTAAGAAAAATCCTTCATGATGCATTATTCAGGGCCTTCAAAAGTGAATTCTTTGTTCGAAAGCCATCACATTGAATGGTTTATTAATTATGTTGTATGCAAAGATCCCGACCTTGAGAGGCTGTCTATGCGGACGCCATGCTTTGTCTCTGTGTCTTTGGAGTCCATTTTGATGCTGAATTCTTTGTCCACGAGAAGCACAAAAGATATGGCCCCGGAGTCTGGCTTCATGTACAACAGAAAAGAGTCCTTCACCACCAGCCACCTGCAAACACACATATATGCACAATATGAATGATACGTTTACAATACCAAGTATAAAGAAGATAAAACATAAACAAAGGGAGCAATTGAAGGTCAAAAATGAGCGTAAAAGATAGATTTTTTAGTTTATAAACTGCTAATGCTGTTATTGCTATTTCTGCTACTAAAGTAGATTACAGTCAAAAATGTTGCAACTACTAAAAGGTACTCTGTGCAACATTATGAATTATACTGTTGGTGAGTAGTAGGTGAGCCGCTCACAGCGAAGACACATGTTGTTTTAGGCCATTTTCAATCATACAAATATCTGTAATAAAACAAATTATAGGTGTATCTTTAACAATTTCAATTTCTTTCATTCATCCCTTCACCCTTTCACTTAATTAAGCTGGAATGACACTAGAGGATTTTTCGCCAGATTTTTAGTCTTAGGAGGCGTGGCTCATTAAAAACTTTCTCTCATGGCATGATCTGTGGTGGGACTCCTCATGTGTGTGTGTGTGTCCTCATGTCTGTCCTTAAGTGTGTG
>OMNZ01108925.1:11753-33078 GCA_900303255.1 Lesueurigobius sanzi | reverse complement strand
CTAAACCAGGTCTAACCCCATAAACCCAGGACTAAACCAGGACTAATAGCCCCATAAACCCAGGACTAATAGCCCCATAAAGCCAGGACTAAACCAGGGCTAACCCCATAAACCCAGGACTAACCCCATAAACCCAGGACTAAAACCATAATCCCGGGTTTATGGGGCTATTAGTCCTGGTTTAGTCCTAGGTTTATTTAGATAGTCTTGTTTCCTGTTGTCAAATGCATTTCAAATCGACCCTAAGCAAAGATTTTCTTTTTAAATCCAATCTGTAAAGTAAGACTAAGGCTACATATATATATTTTTAATTCTTCCTTGCATCCAGAATGAGTGGTGTGTGCATGTTGGTCCCGTGAGGCAGCGCCTAATGAGATGTCATGGGGCTAACAGCAGCAGAACCTCGGGCCCTCTGGCTATAGGCCTCGTCTCCGGGCCGAGGAGGAGCGCGCACTCTTTAAATTCTTCACTAATGATGAAAGGCACTGACGCATGAGAAGTGAACAGCCCCACATCTGTGCAGCACCACCAGCACTGTCAGAGCCAGTCAACAACAAGAGCCCACGCAGCCCCCAGCCCCACTCCACTACATTAGAACAAGTATGGGAAACAAACACTACTGTATCAGGGTGACTCTTACATGTGTGTTGGGGACACTGGCAGAAAAGGGGGACAGAATTGAAAGTAGTAGACTCTGAATAAGGCTGTAGGTAACATACACAAGACACCAAGACCAGGGGCCAAATCCAGCCTTCGAGTATAGACGGGAGCAACGAAAAGGTTAACGCCCCCTTTTCGGTGACACCAGAGGCTGCGTCCATTGAGATTAATGGGGAAACATTGAGTGAGATCTTCACATTTATGTCTGAAAAATAACAATTTATGCGTTTTGTATATTTGTCTGATATAAGAGGTAAGCAAATCAAGAGATTTTTGTTGTTGTAGGAGATTCACAGAGAGGACAGTTAATGTGTTAAAGTGGGCTAAAGTTAGCAGGAAGTTAGCATCTAAGTTAGTCATTCTATTGCGTTTGGCCACTTGCTAAAGCTTTTACATTTTGGCCCTCCGTGGAAAACACTTTGGACACCTCTGCTCTAGAGAGTAAGCAGCACCTTCTCCTCACTGCACAGGGGACTGGTGAGAGAGAGTCGGGGCAGTGCCGGCGAGATGCAGTCACTGAGTGTCCCGGGGAGGCAGGGGGTTAGAAAACTTAGTCAGGCTCGTCGTGCAGGTAGTGAAACTATTCTACTGTCACCAAAGCAAACTCAAAGAATCAGAAAACACATAGCTTCATGCTCAGTGTAGCAGCGCATGCTAAACACCACAGAAACAGGTTTTCTCTACGTCTTGTAGTGACAGTTGCTCTGCATGTGTAGTGTCTCCAACGATGACAGCGGCAGGTTCAAGAGTCCAACTAAAGGCGGATGAAGCGATTACACATGTTCGGTCAGAACGCCCCGTAAATGTCATTGCACTCTTAACTTAATCAAATCATCAGTTACAAATATTCATTTACAATATGACTTACTTAATGTAGAAAAGGTCTATTTATTTATTTAATAGGTTGCGTTCATGTTCTACAATTCTATTTCAGGTGGAGGGCAGGGGCCAATAGACCCTTTCGCTGTTTACATCATCAGTGACATCAGCTGGAGGCAGGAAGTGAACAAGAGGAATACAATTTAACTAAAACTATTGATTATAAGTGTAAAACTACAGCTAAAAATGTGATCCTGTTGTGGCTTAACGTGCAAGAACAGGAGGAATGACTTTTGAGACGATAAAATAAGCTAGACTTAGACAGTTAGACATTTGTTTATCGTTACTATGACAACAGCTACAATGGAAATAGATAGGAATTTAGCTTTCCGCCTCCAGCTAAGCGCGAAATGTTTACGACAGCAAATTCACAAATGTTGTTCTTGGTAGTTATTTGATCGTGATTGGATTCACAAACCATATTATTCTCATGGCTGTAAGAGCTTTCTATTGGCCAGCATTACACATATGCTTTTGAATATTGTCTCCACTTTTGGACAGCTTTATGAGAAGATAATTATAGCTTATTTCATATGTGCTGACAGACAAGACATTGGACTTTGTGACTGTGTTTGTTTCATGTGGATTGGCCCAGGAATTACAGCGATATTACTCATAAACCAAGTAAAAAAATCTGCATTTTGCCATAGTTCCCAGCACACCTGCCCTCCACCTCAATATGAGCTCTTTAGAATGTTGTGATGTCACATGAACGCAACCTATTACATTGGGGTAGACTGACAGAAGCACTGCTGTACACATCTGCTCCAAATGACTCGCTCCAGGCCCTTATCCAAGTACTATCCAGGTAAAGCTCGGCCCCGCTTAGCTTCTGAGGTCTGACGGGATCCGTATTTGAAAAAGTGACTGTGAAACAAACATACAGAGCACTGTGCAGAGGGATCTTGGCATGCGCCTCCCCCTCACACCCTTCCCTGACCCACAGTCCCAGGGGAAGCTCTGTCCTTTGTCAACAGAGCAGCCTCCTTCACACTGGCAGCTTCAGCTTAAGGGAGAGGACATGGAGGGGGCAAGAAAAGCGGTCAAAGCATCATCTTACTGTAATCGTGGCCACCTACACAAATTCTTAGAGCCAACAATATCAGAAGAAAACATAGACAAGGAGAGTTATGTGTCTTGCCCAAGGACACATCTACTACTTTGCTACCTGTTGCCAAAATCATAACAAATGCTAAGTGGACAGAATAAGCATAATGGAGGTTACCTTAGTATTGATATTTTTTAGGTTTAAAAAGGAATAGGCCACTATTTTTCATCCTGAGCTGTGTTCTTACATGAGCTTAGACGAGTTGATGCGTATCTATCTGAGCTTTGAGCATGCCCTCTGTAACGTAACAACACCAAAGATGTTGTTAGCATTTAGCCTCCGGCTAACTATTCCATTGGGGTTCTCAGAGGTTGAAGTTAGAAGTAGTTACACAATCCAAGTATAGTTACACAAAATTAAACCTGTCAATTTTATAGGCAGATAAAAACAGGTACTATATTTTAAGGCGGAATAACACCACTTCGACCTCCACGCAGTAATATGACACTCCTAAACAGGGGTGTCACACTGGGGGGGTAAAGGGTACTGAGTACCCAGGGCTCAAGGCTCAAGGCAAGGGAGGGGCCCTCCGAAGTCTGTTCATAATAGGCCTATATGTGTCAGGGGCCCACCAAGATAGTTTGTACCCAGGGCCCAAAATTTGGTGGAATGCCCCAGCTCCTAAAGGATTCTCCCCCACTCACTTCCGTGTTTTTCCGCCTTAAAATATAGTGCCCATTTAATTTTGTGTAACTATACTTGGATGGTGTAACTACTCACATAACTGTATTTAAATAGGGAAAACAGGGAGGAGCTTGGTGGCTTCTAACTTCAACCTCTGAGAACCCCAATGGAATAGCTAGCGGAGGTTAAAACATCTTCTTTTGTATTTCTGGTGTTAAAACATTTTTTACATAAACCCAATACAACTTGTTCATTGTGAAAGTACAGGTTGTCCTGAAAAACAAAAAAAGTATAACACTTGAGGGTACACTGAAAGGAGATGTTTTAATAACATTAAAGAGCAAAAAACTCAGGCGAGAGAAATGACCTAAAAATACCCTTGGGCATCAGAGGGTTAATTCAATGTTTTATTAGCCTTTAGCTTGAAGGCAAACTCTCAGACCTTTGTAAACACAGACGTCTCCTCTGCTGAAGTATTTACATCCTACATCAAGTTATTACAGTAACACGCAGTGAGGGATGATCATCTACCAGCAACTCACTCTTCACCAAATGTTTTGAAAATGTGACTAATCCAACGGATCTAAGATAATCTCCATTGGGAATGAATAGGACAGGAAGCACTGGCCCTCACAATTTCAGGTCAGAGGAACTAGGTCCGTCCTGAAGAGCTACTGTACTGTATATCGGAAGGACTGTGTGAGGAGGGCACAGCGGATCATGGCACCGCTCACCATCCCCACCATGAGCTGCTCCAGGGGCTGCTCTCTGGAAGGAGGCTTCGCTCTCTCAGAGCAAGAACTGAGAGGTTCAACAGGAGCTTTATCCCCCAGCCTATTCCCCTAAAGAACACTTTATTGTAGCTTCTTTTCATGTTTTTGGGCTGCTTAAAGTGACAGAGGGTGTGTGTTCCTTATCATTTCACTAAATGTAATGAACTATGTGTTTTGACATTGTATGTGACAAATAAATAAATCTATCTTAGTGTTACGCATATCGCACCATCTCTAACTGTTAAATATGGAGCTGGATCCATCATGCTTTGGTCTTGTTTTGCAGCCAGTGTCATCTGTAACTTCATGCCTTTGGAAGTTCATTTGATCTTCCCCTTGCTTCTTTATTCACAACAGTAGAAATTTTCATCCAGGGTGTCCAAACTCAACAAGACTAAAACCTAAAAACCTCCCAAATGTGCCCCCCCCCCTCCCCACCCCCCGTTACCCATAATCCTCTGCTCCATATCGCTGCAGCACATGCCCACCCTTCACTCTGTGCTTTATATGTTCTTATTTCGACATGGACCAAGTGATTAGATTGAATAAATCCTTTGTCAGATCAGACCATGTAAATTTGGCATCACAATGTGGTTTTGCTGTACCATTCTGCACTGTACATCCACTAAGGTAATTGAAGGGAGAAATGTATGTATTTCTCTCATCAGGTGGACAAGGGTTGAGCAAGGGCAGCTAAAGAGGGCCTCCTCCAGACAATATTCAAATTTGTAAACTTGTAAAGCAAGGAAATCGGGAAAACTTTTCTCATTCTGCCTTCACACACATGTAATCCCTGCTTATAAAGTGGTCAGAGAGTATGTCCCATCCTGACCATCTCCAAACAAGCTATTCATCATCGGTTTTAGCCACGGGGCAGTTCCATTATGGCTGCATTGACCACTTCAGTGCACCACGACAGGCTACTTTTTCCATTAGAGCAGCCAGTCCCAGATATTGAGGTTAAAGTGCCCCGCTCATGGCAATAAGAATAAAAGAAGTTATGAAAAGGAAAGGGTTATTGTGTTTGTGGGGATCCTGAAGGGAAAAAAAACTAAATTCATTAGTGTGTGAATAAAATTGTATCAAGTGAAAAGGCACATTCATTTGAATATTTTAGTACTAACTAGGAATCATTAAATTATCTGTAAACTGTGATGCTAATGGATTTGTTGAGTGTGACATCATACACGACAACCAAGCTGTTGAAAGTCCCACAGACAAACACGGCAAAAACAGCTCATTTTAATTTCCTGATGAAATAGCAACAAATAAAAGACCAAAATCAGTTTTAAACTTTTTTTTATATAAATAAAAGCAACTATTTCTCCATCCTCTATGTGGGCACCATTAGTTTAATACACCTCTATATGGGCACCATTAGTTTGATACACCTCTATATGGGCACCATTAGTTTGATACACCTCTATATGGGCACCATTAGTTTAATACACCTCTATATGGGCACCATTAGTTTAATACACCTCTATATGGGCACCATTATTTTAATCCACAGGTCTGGAAATGTTTGATTGAGGAACTGACGAACATGCAGTTCCCAATGTGGTGGAGCACCATCTGCTGGAAACTGCTGGTTGGTTGAAGGTCATTCAGTTGGTGCCACATATTGAGTCAAAAGGTCAAGGTAAGGGCTCTCCGAACCCAAAGGGACATGTTTTATAAAATCTGGACAAAGTGGACTGAATATGTCAAATCAACATGATATGACTTTGTGTAAGGCTTAAATTACAAGTCAAATAGGAATTATTTTTATTTTTATGAGGGTACTCTTCCTATGTTTGTTCTTTTGTTATTGTAAAAGTAAAAGAGCATTAAAAATAAAAATGACAACAAAAAAACAAAAAAAAGAGGAAAGATAAACAAATATGCCAGCGATATCAAACATGCTTCTCATCAGCACGGACAATACTATTTTTGCATTTTGCAGTTGGTTATCAAAATATAGCATTTGGAACAGGACCTGACTTATTTAAAGTGAATGTTTGGCTATCTGTAGTCAAAGCAAAGCAGCAACATCTCCTTGAACACGAGCTGGTGATGTCTCGCTCCCAGCAAAGTCAGGTTTGAACAAACCCCACACAGATAATACAATAATTGCTAGTATTTTAATTTTGGGCAAAATATTTTGCAGTGTGGCGTTAGAGTTTAAGCTCATCTCCGCAGACAGAATGATTGAAATATACATTTTTGAGGGCAATACCAATCAAAGTTAATGCTTTATCTCACAATAAATTAAGACTTGATTAACTAAATAATCATGGATTAATAGCATATTAATGGCATTATACGTACTGTATGTCGAGCATGACCGGAAAGACGGGGCACTTACATATTAGAAGTTATGAGCAGTAGAGATTTTCACATAAATTTATGAAATACAGTTGTGAGTTGTGGCCAAATGTTGACATACTGTATCATTTTAAGTTTACACACCCTTTTAATCTTTTGGCCATTTTTCATAGAATATAAAAGATAAATATTTTTTTCCACTCATGGTTAGTGGTTGTGCAAAGCCATTTATTGTCAAAGAACTGAGTTTACTCTTTTGAAATCATAATGAAACTACTCAAATGTCCCTGATCTAATGTTTACATGACCTTCAACAAAGGGAAACTGTTCAGGAGCAAAGAAAAACTCACTTCAGCTGAAATACAGGACTCTCTGACAAAATTGGACGCTCTGAAAAAGTTGATGTTTTTTTCAAGATGCACAATATATAAACTTTTGATCTTCAGACATTTGGCTAGATTCTAGTTGAAAAGCGTAAACAAACAGGGTATTTGAGAATAAATGGCTTCACACACACCACTAACCGTGAGTGAAATAGTTTTTGTGTACCCTTGCACATTCTGCCAGGGGATGTAAACTTTTGGCCACAACTGTAGTTATTAGTTTGTTAATGAAATGTGATCAAATGCTTTAAATTAGACCATTTTAATAGGCCAATTCTTAATGAGTATAATAATTACGTCCAAATGAACTGTGATTAATCCAAGTGTAATTAACCTGATTTAAAAGTGAATTGATTGACAGCACTAAATTACTACAAAACATTGAGCAAGACACAGTATGTCCTCTGTATATAAAATTCTTCCTGCTACATTAATGTTGTCTGATGAAGCCATTCTGATTAATTGAGTCGCACTATCACATCTACCTCTTTATCGACACTATCTCCTGGCTGTCCAGTTGCTCTCGTGCTCCATATTGGGCATGCTGTTGTCAATTCTGGAAAATTAGCATTGACTTTAGCCACTAATAGCTCAAAGCATGTGACCTTTCAACGAATGACACCATCTAAATGAGTCTGTTAACTTTGTATCTAAACTGGATCAAATTACTTGTGCACTGATGAAAATTGGTTAGGAATTGATGTATTTTATTATTAGCTCATAGGCGTATAACATAAATTACTTTATACTGAAACACTTATACAGTTTAATGGCAGTTTGTTTTAGACTATAGACATTTCTTTTGATGAACTCATATTGTCTCTATTTGAACTTGCCTAACAATTTTTTTCCAGCCAAAAAATTGCAATGAAGCCTTTTACCTTTTGGCTGTACATTCTGAAGTTTTAGCTTCTCTGCTGCTAAAGTGTTCATTCCCCACTCTGTATGTGACAATCATGGCACAAAAGCACAATTGACTTTTTTCTGTGATCTGCCTGTCTCTCCTTCACGCCCTTCTGCCCACATCAGTACCTCGGCCCTGACACAGACACTGGGCCTAACTGAGAGAGCAGAGTCGGACTGGGTCTATCACCGCTGGAGGGCATGACCGAAGAGGAGGCAGTGGGGGTGGGGGGGCATTGCGGGCGCTTCCTCTTATAGGTCACAGAGGCCCCGGGACCCCCCACAGCATTCCCCAACCCTGCCATTCTGGTCCGCGACACCTGGAACACCCGTGGGATCTCCCCACACCGCCATGAGTACGAATTTGACGCCTTTAACTGATTAAGTTTAACTGTTTGGTGCAGTTCTTGTCAATCCGATCCCGATAGTTGTGGTCAGTGCAGCTGCCGAGTACCAAAACAAGACCGTGGTGAGGATAAAAACAGGAGTTGTCTTAGGATTTAATTGTTATTTTACTCCTGTAACTTCTATTGTTACTTTGTTTGTTTGACTGTGTTTGTGTGAATGTACGAAGCAGCACCATGTACCCAAGACAAATTTTCCCATTGTGGGACAATAAAGTATACAATACAATACAATACGAGTGAGGCCTGTAAAAGCGACTTGACGAAAAGCTGAGCATGAACTACAACCGGTTCAGCCCCCTGGCAAGTTCAAAAACCTGATTTGGCCCTTGCTTGAAAAGTTTGCCCATACTTGACCTAGAAGGAGGATTAACCTATTGTGAATGTTTTGGGTTGATGGGGGAAAACGATGCATCCGGCGGAAACCTATCTAGAGAAGCATGCAAACCATGAAACCCAGGGCCTTCTTGCTATGCGCTAACCACTCAGCCATCGTGCTGCCGAGGCATAGCAGGCATAGTTACCATGAAAATAGCAAGATGTTCCCAACAATTATAAAATTCCTGCAAGTGATGTGGTTTCCCTTATCAATCTAAATCCCCGAAATAGGCATTTCTGACGATGAACTTAAAATCTGAACATGGGTCACACATTCTCCCCGCTGAATTTTGATAAACCTGTAATCATTCAGTAATCATTCAGGAGCAGTGTTGTGGGACCCATCTCTACATCTTGAGCCACCATTCTGGTTAGGCGAACCTATCTAGACGATTATGTGCTGTCCTGATATAACCTCAAGAATTTTTGACGCAACAATACTTAAATCTATGTCTTTCCTCCTTTTTCTTTCCGTGTTTCAGTGTGCAGCTCGGTGACGTGGCGGTGTTTTGTTCACACTCACTCTTTGCCTTTTATGTCTCAATGTGGAGCACATTTAATGCTCTATTTGTGTATTTTCCCAGGGGCCATTTTACAGGCGCATGTGGAAGGTGAAGGCATGGGCTCCATTTTTGTTCCTATAGAACCAAACATAAAAGGTGCACTCAGAATCAATCTTTAAATGGGTCCAAGTGGGCCTTCAAGATTATTCAGTAAGACATGATAATCACAGTTTTACTTGTTGAATCAGCAAATCGCAAAAGCTGCCATTACACACAAGCTAACACCAAAACATCCAGTTTAGTTGAGGTGTTATCGCAATAAATGTTTGAAAAATGGCAATAGGATTTTTTTTTGCAAAACCAATCCGCCTTATAGAGAAAACAAACAATGGAAAAATGCAAATGTAAAATGTCTTCATTGTGATCGCTAATCCGTATGAAGCATCTTTGCTGTGCTTCGACTCCAATATTGTGAGATTAAATCCTGTGTCCATCTGACGAGAGGGGATTTGAGGCAGATTGGTAATCTGGATGGGCTGCTGCGGTTAAAGCTGTAATTCCGTGCACACACTGAAAGCGGCAGATTAAAAAAAAAAACAAGAGTGAGAGAGTGCAGAGAGAACAGGCAAGACAGCATGGGAAGATACATGTCAAATGGAGGGAATGTACAGAGAAAAACAAAGAACCAAGGCACTCCTCCCACACTACAATTCTCTATTTACATTTTCTAAAAAGCCTTTATTGTACTGGGCTAATACATATTAAAATCTTCCACGTGTTCCGGCTCCAACAAGCCTTTCTCAAGAAGAAAAAAATATATACTTTAGACCAGGGGTGCCCAAAGTCTTTCCATGAAGGGCCAAAATAGACTATGGAAGGCCAAAATTAGTGGCTGAAGGGCTAAATGCAATGCTTTTTTACATATAGAACAACCAAATTTGTTTAAATATTGTTTAATTACAGGATTATTGAGTAGGACATGCTGTTTTGTGTCTTTAGTAACTATTGACTGTTTATTCAGTCACAAATGAATCAAAGTAGATATGTCTTACAATTCTTAGCACCATCTCAAGAGCCAAATGAAACCTCTTGGACCCACTTTGGACAACCCTGCTTTAGACAATAGACATTTTTTCTAAATTGTGCATTCCTAACATCAAAATAAAACATAAAATCAAAACTTACCACAAAACATATCTTGTCATAAAGTAGTAGACCAGTAGTAGCATCACCAATAGTAGTAGCAATGATAGTAATAGTTGGGTCATTGTATTTGTGGGTATTGCTTTGTTTCAGATGCCCTCCCAACTGTAGTGTCTAAAAGAGATGAGTCAGGCAAACATTAACAATATAGACAGTATTGTATAATCACTGTGTAGAGTGAGAACTTGAGAGTATTTAGTGTCTTTGAACTGATAAATTTGAGTTTTAGTTTTATTCGAGTCCTTCACTTTCTCACTAATCAGCAAAACCATCGAAGCAGGGGGTACTTTGAGTAAAGATGAAAGACCCAAGGAAAAATTGGGAACCACTGATATACTAGACCAGGGTACGGGCACCCCTGGGGGTACGCGACAGTTTAGCAGGGAGTACTAGGAATAATTTCAGATTAAAAAAATAATGATAAGATGAAAACAAATTGTATTTTTGATTATTATGGTCAAAGAAAAGACATTTTAACTGTAAAGAGTGAGAGTTTGAGAGAATTTAGCTTCTTTTACCTGATAAATTGGAGTTTTTGTCATTCACTTTCTAACTATTCAACACAACCATCAAAGCAGGGGGTACTTGAAGCATAAATGAAAGGCCCAAGGGGTACGTGAGACAAAAAAGGTTGGGAACTGCTGTACTAGACTCAATTTTGTGGATTTTCTATTTTGATACCTCATGATCAAATACTTGTATTGAATCTGGAATATTGGGTCTATATGAGAAAGTGATTCTAAATTCTGAAAACTACCACTAATATTCATTTTTGACAAAAGTTACAGCCCAGAGAGGACTCAAATCCCCAAACCGAATAATGACTTTTGCTATGTTCATGATTTTTATAAGCAATGACAAGGACAACGGCATGTGGGTGATGGGAGCCCAATTCTCCTTTGGGACAGCCCCTGGAGGGTACAGTCCTGATCCACACCACCTCATCCAGACCTACCCCCCCCCCTCCCTTGCCCACGTGGCAATGGATGGGTGAGGGGGGTTATCGGGCGTGGGTCACCCAGATTACGCATCATCACACGGCCTATTTAGCCTCAACACCAGACCAACAAACAGCCGCCCCAAACTGCTCGCTGACGCCGAATTTGCCCGTATTAATAAAGCGGTCACGTGGTGCCGTAGATGCCCATGTGACGTGCCGGAACGGACCAATCGAGTGGCGAAGTTCGTTGAGGGCATAGCAAAGGAAGAGAGGGGAAAAAAATCATTTTCCCGTTGCGATATTTAATCTTGCATCTGCGAAAGTGGTCGTCAGCTGCCTATACCCCGCGCAACACCAAGGTAAAGACCCAATCTCTACTAGAATTTCTAACAGAAAATGTCGATCTCTGTTATATTTTTAGTTTCTTATTGTTTATGCTTCATCAATTGTCGCTGTATTTTTTGTCATTGACCTGTAATGTAATCCTGTTATTCCGAGCTGTCCTGGTCAGTTTTGGGAAGTTGTGTCCGAACATGCCGACCCCACGCAGTGAGGAGGTACTTTCCACTCCCCGGAGAATTGTCAGCGTTCCGCTCAGTCGATTTCAGTTTTGGCGCTGCCCTGATTAGCTATGGGCATCCATTGTCTTTTCGTTCAGGCATGAGTGAATTTATTGTCATCAATTATGTGCTAAATTGATAAACTAAAGCAAATGTTGGGTCGCTATGTTTTGTGTAAAGCAGATGAACTCTTTTAGTTCAGAATCTGGTGAACGGCTTTGTCTGACGATTTTCCCAATAATTTCAATTATTGACGTAATCATACCAATGCTAATTATGGCCTAGATCGCTGCTGGACATTGAGCAAAAACGACATTCCTTGATAGCGGCAAAGCTAATTGCGCTGTGTGCAGTGGAAGAATCGTAGTGAAAATATAGATACTGCAGAAAAAAGTGAAAGTGAACCATGGTTTCTAGCAGCTAGCTGCGCCGCTAACAGTACCGCTAGTTCAACCCAATTCAATACAAAGGTTTTTTTTTTGGGATATACGCCTCCGCTGTGGAAGCCATGACTTTCTGACAAGCACTGATCTCACATTACAAATCGTGGCAAATCTAAAATGGCCGACTTAGCGCTGGCCTTGCAACATGGTGTGGCTCCGTGGATAGCCCCCCGCCCCCACGCCGCATGGCACTTCTTTCCTATAGTGAAAAGCTAAAGTTGGGACAAGGAGCTCCTCCACTTTTTTAGGGATGTAGTAGAGGCTCGTGGTGAGAGTGATTTGGGCAGAGCAATCAGCGCGCTGGGCAGCTGATTGGGGTTGACAGCTCTTGAGAGCATTGTCTTATTGGAGTATAGCAGGGCCCACTGGGTAGACGTGCTCCCCCCCCCACCCCAGCCTGCTCCACATATAACAAAAGCTAGCGCACACAAGACCGGGACTGCTCATATATCAGCGCAACGCAAAGAAACTTCTCCCGACTCCTCATTCCACTACAGTAACACCGTTATGACAAGCTTTCACTAGCAATTATTGGGATCCGCCGTTTTCCCGCTATTCCGCTCGAAAGCGTGGCACAGACTAAAGGAATTTTGCCGCGCAGTGACTAGAACAAAGAGCAGTCAGGAGATGTGAAGGAAAGTTCTCAGAAGTGTCTCGTTTTACAATTAACCATCGTCACAAATATTTGAGTGGGAAATATTTTCTGGCATATTTGTTTTCCTATTAAATCTAACTTTCGGTAATGTGACGTTGAAGGGTCGTTCAGGGTATATGCAATTATTCTTTCAATCCAATTTATTTTATGAATTCCTTGGGCAATGAAATTTATCTTTATGGCCCATCGGATGAAACAATTACCTCTGAAATAAAAGATTTGCAAATACATACAATGTGAACTTTTCTTGCAAAAAAGACTGCATGTAATGATACTGCAATATTGTGTGCATAAGTCTTAGCAATTGTTTTGGTCTAGGGTAAAATAGGGAGACACAGTGGCACAGTGGGTTTGCATGTTCTACCCTGTGCCTGAGAGCTCTGATTTCCAATAGAGTTTTAAGCCTTTTAATATAAAAACCCTAAAAAAACCAACAATTGGACATTTTCTGGTTGAGGTTTACTACAAGGACTTTATGGAACCAATCACTAATATATAATCCAACTTCAAAAACTGTGCCAAGGCCGTCCATCCGAGAAAGCGAAAGAACCTCTAACGAGACATCCCCGTGGCGTATTTGTCTTGATGTAACAGAACGGCGATGCTCACTGCTTTGGTGGAAACATATGGGTGATCCAGGTCACCTCCGGGCCCCCCCTCCTGCTGCCCCACATCCTCGCGCCACGCTCCTGCCTTTGTACAACCTCAGCTGGGGCACAGACACGTACGCGAGACAGCCCCCCTCACCGGCCATACGCAACCCCCTAATCGGCGACATCAAAGGTGCCGCTTTAGCCGTTTTCGTCAAGTCAAACTTTGGTCGACAGAAATAGGGATGTCACAATTCGACATTTTTAAGCCCCGCTGCAAAAAGTGATATATTGATAGGTTAAATTTGCTTGAATTCATAATATTTTACCTTATTTTAAGTATTTCAATTTAGATTCATCATCTAATTTTTAGTGGAAGAAATCGTTTTTTCTTGATTTCAGTGCAAAAATACTTGTTCCATTGGCAGATAATTCCACTTAAAATGACCCAGAATGAGGTCAAATATTATGAATTCAAGCAATTTTAACTTATCAAGAGATCACTTTTTGCAGTGCCTGTGTGATGCTTTCTCTCTTTGATTCATGACAATTGCAAACTGATCAATATGCAAATGAACACACCTAAAATTACGGATTCGAAAATGATTAAGATTAACATATCGGGACCTTTTTTTAACCGCGGTTCTTGTAAAACTGTTAATCTTGACATTCCTAGTTCTGGTCAATCCAAATCCCAGTCATAAAACCATAATAAATGACAAATTCAAGGGGAAACAATATTAGATAAATAATGAAGCCATTTAGATCACATAGCTTAGTCGCGAGCCCCAATACAATGACTGATGGCGTTTTGCGACCCGCACAGCACACGTTTTCCATTTAAACTACATTACACTATATTTTATTTATTGCATTCAAAAGTAAAAAACAATAAACCACAAAACTGTCAAATGAATGCATCTTGGGTGAAAGGGAGCAGAAAGAAGAGTAATCTTATGTTATCTGCCCCATAATACTTTTACAAACACTTGCACTCTGTTTGATCTCTATTTACAGCCTTCACAAATACAATACAATTGTTCCAAAAGATACTATTAATGTCCACA
Organism: Lesueurigobius sanzi; assembly: GCA_900303255.1. Taxonomy (NCBI): domain Eukaryota; kingdom Metazoa; phylum Chordata; class Actinopteri; order Gobiiformes; family Gobiidae; genus Lesueurigobius; species Lesueurigobius sanzi. Next base: position 18,698 of record OMNZ01108925.1, on the reverse strand, counting down.
TTTACATTACTTACAAATACATTACATCATTTATGTTCTTTTCAAGTATAACTGCAATCATCCCCCAGGTTGAGAACTCTATGTGTTTCTAAACATTGTTTTTGTTGCACTGACTTATTAAAAGTCTTCATCCTGCTCATATTTCTTGAATCAATCCCCTTTTAATTTTCCCGTAGCTATACAATTATAATTTTAGTTTTCTCTCTGAACACGATAAAAACCCATGTGTAGATGTGTGGATTATGTTGAACAGATGACAGCGGCTTTGCTCTAGATTAGAGCCCACATTTGAATTTAATCATTGCAGGCTCCCACTCCTGCCCTGAGTCCTCGCCATGTTAACAGAGATGCATATAGTTATGGATATGATAATATGGCCTACTTTTCATAAATCTCATGAGCAAGTAGCCATGTTAGAATATGCATGTTTACAGAGGGGCTTTTGTGAGCACATACTACTGTTTAGCAAATAAATCATGACATAATTATTCAAGTTTTGTTCAATTATCACCAGGCAATAATATTCAAATATGAATTGTGGGATGCTGCAGATTTCAGTAAAAAAAAAAAAAAAAATCAAAGTTCGATCATTCTATTTTTTAGTATTTAGTATCTTATATCTGTATTTTATGCTTGTAAATATGTACATACAGTATTCTCAGATATGTATATTCCAGAGTACCTACACTGCAAAAAGTGATCTCTTGATAAGTTAAATGTGCTTGAATTCAGAATATTCAACCTCATTTTGAGTAATTTTGACTCGCCAAGTAAAATGATCTGCCAATGGAACAAGTACTTTTGAACTTAAATTAAGAAAAAACAAATTCTTGCACTAAAGATGAGATAATAAATCTAAATGTACTTGAAATGATATGCTTTTCCTTATAGTAAGTGCAAAAATACTTGTTCCACTGGCAGATAATTTTACTTGGCAAGTCAAAATTACAATAAAAACAAATATTCTGAATTCGAGCAAATTTAACTTATCAACAGTTCACTTTTTGCAGTGTATATCTAGATTTCGTTCTTTATTCTATTATCACATTTATTATTTTGCTGTTGTTATTCTAAGATTGTTCTTTTAAGATTGTTATTTTTATTTTAAGATTACTATTCGAGCTACTGTGACAACACAATTTCCCTTGTGGATCAATAAAGTCTGTCTAAGTCTAAGCTGCAGCCAATAGAAAAAAACATGATGTTTAAAATTGATGGATGGGATCTTATGTTAAAATATTACTAGAAAAATGAGTTTGAGTAAATATTAGAGGCCAAATCTAATAATCTGAACTCTGAAGTCTTTTTGTTACACATTTTATATGTTGCTATTTCATTTGTGGCTGAATTTAAAATTGTTATTAGTCCGTTTTGTGTGAGAATGAATGGGGGATGTAGAGGGCCTGTTGATACAGTCACCGCTTCTTGACATGGGCCTGAGAACCTAAAACAGTAACTAGGCTGCTAAACACTGCATTAGTCCAAATATTGTCTACATTTAAGGGATGAACATTAAATTTAAACCCACGTCCCGGTTCAAAGGTCTATCCCTTCATGGTGACTTCAGGCCATGTACAAGCTTTGTTACCGTGTGCTACTGGATGAAGAGATGGGACTAAGTGCTCTTTAAAACATCAGTGTTCTGCCTTTCTTGTTTACTTCAGCAATCAGGGCAAAGAGTAGGCTGGAAGGCAGACATTCAGATTGCTAAAAAGACCACTCTGAGACCTCCCTTTCACTAGTCTTTCCTTTGACAATGCGTACATACATGTGGGGGGTAGGGGGGCCATTCTGTGCACTGCGTGGTCCAGTCGAGCGTAAAGCGTGATTAATGCAGTACCGTCCGCACAGAGAAGGAGGCCGCGGCAATGCAGAGAGTGACCCAGATACACCCATTATCAGGAGCCCCACCACTGACAGTGAGGATCCAGCCTAGTGAGGGTCCACTATGGGTCAAGGGTCCAGTGGACTCAGGTTCAGTCTATTGAAGGATGTCTACTGAGGGTCAGCTAATGAGGATCAAGTGACAAGTCTACTGAGGGTCAAGTCTACTGAGGGTCTAGTCTACTGAGATTCAATCTACTGAGGGTCATCTAATGAGGATCAAATTTACTGAGGGTCTAGTCTACCAAGGGTCTGGTCTACTGAGATTCAAGTCTACTGAGGGTCTAGTAGTCTATCAAGGGTGTACCAAGGGTCAAGTCTACTGAGGGTCTAGTAGTCTATCAAGGGTGTACCAAGGGTCAAGTCTACTGAGGGTCTAGTAGTCTATCAAGGGTGTACCAAGGGTCAAGTCTACTGAGGGTCTAGTAGTCTATCAAGGGTGTACCAAGGGTCAAGTCTACTGAGGGTCTAGTAGTCTATCAAGGGTGTACCAAGGTTCTAGTCTACTGAGGGTCTAGTCTACTGAGAGTCAAGTCTACTGAGGGTCTAGTCTACCAAGGGTCTACTCTACTGAGATCTACTGAGAAGTCTACGGAGGACCTAGTCTATTAAAGGCTAGGTCTACTCAGAATCAACTGTACTGAGAGTCTAATCTACTGAGGATCTAGTCTACTAAGAGCCAAGTCTACTGAGGGTCTAGTGTACCCAGGTTCAGTCTACTGAGGGTCTAGTCTACTGGGGGTCTAGTCTACTGAGGGTCTAGTCTACTGAGGGTCTAGTCTACTGGGGGTCTAGTCTACTGAGGGTCTAGTCTACTGAGGGTCTAGTCTACTGAGGGTCTAGTCTACTGAGAGTCTAGTCTACTGAGGGTCTAGTATACTGAGGGTCTAGTCTACTAACCAGATAGACATTGTGTAGCACTCGTAGTTGAGTTCTCCACAATATCAATCTTGGATCGCTCCAAACAAATCCGTTCGGAGTTACGCTCGTAGTTGTTTGTTAGATAGCGGCTCTGAGCTGTACATCATAATGTCGTCGAGTGGTTTTTGCGTTTTTTGTAGCACGAGTTTGCGGGTTGAAGGCACCTTAACCCACACTACTTTATTTCCGAAACAAATGTTTGTTTTGCTCGGCACCTGCTGCTTTCGTCGCTCCGTCCCGCTGGTGGTCCTGGCTCAAACACTTTAGCGGGCTCGGGGCAAGATGGATTCTCGTGTGTTTGTGAAATCACAAATACCGCGAGAATTCAGCTTGCAGGCAAGGTTACTAGTCTCCTGGGGTCTACAGCAAAAAAACAACATCGCCAACCACACCCTGTCCCCTGAGTCTCCACGCCATTCCTTGCAACATTTGATGGCTTCTGGCTGCACACTTCTGCACTTCTTATGCACTGATAAAGCCTGATACTGGGCTCTTAAGCTTTTCAGGGTTGGGGACCCTTTTTTGGAGGAGAGCCCCAAAGACACACACACAAATTGGGGGGTCTGGGGAATTTTTGTATAATTCAGATGTGTTTTCCTGCATTCTGGTAGCATCAGAAGTGATATTTAGTCTGGGAACCACACATTAATTTTCTTGTAGGAGAGGTGGTTTACGATTGTCAATAGCCGTTTATTGGGCACTACTAATGTCTATCATATGCGTCTGCACGTAGCCCAGAGCCAATCGTATCAATTGCACCTGATGACTTATGAGCCTCAGCTTATCCAGTATGTCCAATAGTACGCATCATCGTCTTGCCGTCCCTCCCCGCTCTGTGATTGGTCCCCAAATCCATGCTGAACAGTTCGAAATGATTTGAGCGTGATCAGCAAGGGTATTCCCAGGCTAGCATTCTGGTGCAATTTATTTAATACATAGTGTTTTCCGTGATTTGTAGTTCTTTTTTGTCTACTCAGGTTCTAGTGTACTGTAGGTCTAGTTAACTGGGTCTAGTCTCGTGAGGGACGTTTACTGGGGGTCTAGTGCAGTGTTTCCCAACCAGGGGTACGGGGACCCTTGGGGGTACACGAGAGTTTAGAAGGAGGTACATGGAAAAATTTCAGATTGAATTGTATGTTTAATTATTATGTTCAACGAAAAGCTATTTAAAACATTTTACTTTAAAGAGTGAGAGTTTGAGAATATTTATTAGGCTTTCTACTGATAAATAGGAGTTTTAGTCATTCACTTTCTAACAAATTATCAAAACCATGGAGGAAGGGGGTACTTGGAGTATAAATAAAAGGCCTAAGGGGTACGCAAGAGAAAAAAGGTTGGGAACCACTGGTCTAGTCTACTGAGAGTTGTCTACTTAGGGTTCAGTCCTGAGTGTCATGTTTGCTGAGGGCCAGGTCTACTTGGAATCAATTCTACTGCGGGTCTAGTCCAGGGGTGCACAATTTGCTGGGCACCCCTGGGGGCACGTGAGAGCTTAGCAGGGTACTTGGAATGATTTCAGATAAAAAATAAATTGTGTTTTTGATTATTATGTTCAAAGAAAAGCTATTTTTTAAAAGAATAACTGTAAAGAGTGAGAACTTGAGAGGATTTAGCGTCTTTTCACTGATAAATTCAAGTTTTAGTCATTCACTGTCTCACTAATCAGCAAAACCATCGAAGCAGGGGGTACTCGAACAATAAATGAAAGGCCCAAGGGGTACAAGACAATAAAGGTTGGGAACCACTGCTCTGCGCTGTATACACTTCAATATATAGCCCACAATGACACAACTTTGGAAACCACCTTGACACTCTGTATATGACTGAATGGGCACATTTTTTTGACTTCTGGGATTTCCTTTTCATATTCCCCTCACAGAGCACATAATGGGGACATGTGAACAGTGGTAAAGTGGTGCATGGTGAAAGCCCTTGGACCAAACCCTGCTTTTAAAGTAAAACTTGCTGGAGGGTTTATCCCATCAGGGGGAGTGAATCATGGGCCTTGACCTAAATCCATTTGGTTCAGAGTCTGGGGCCGGCGTTGTCGCAGTGGAGAACGCTGCTGCTAATGTTGGGCAGTGCTCCAAACCTGACCCAAATCCATTCCACACCCTTTAATACATTACTATTTCACAAGATTTGACCCTAGAGGAGAAGTGCAGGTGCATTTAAGCAGTCAGGTTAGTTTACACATTACATCATAGCTAATTCAACCGCCCTAAAAAAAGGAGGAGAATTAGAGTGGTTATCAAGGTTACTATTATTATTTTATTTATTTAGTCAGGCTGGTGAGTGTAAATCATGGCTAAGTTACAACCCACTCACAAAACAAGGTGGGTGATGTGTCTTGCCCATAAGAATAGTATTTACTGATTATATGTAATTTGATTGTTACCCACCTCTCTTGAATTAGATGAACTGCATATTGGAGTTGACCCTGGTGCTATTGCACTGGTCTATAATGCCTCAGTTCACCCCTCAGCATGCCCCTGGTACAGGTCATGCTGCGCCCCCATGGAGCAGGTCCCAATGTGGCCCCTGATGTGACCTCAGGTACAGTCCACTGTACAGGCCTGTCCCACCTCTGGCCTGTGGCTCATAAACCCTCAGATTAAGGCCTTTATGTAATCTGCCTGCCGCTGGTGGTGGGGCAGGGGGTGGAGGGGTGAGATTGGGGGGATTGGAGGGACAGCTGGTCCAGAATCCTGGTCTTATGTGTGGACCTCTTCTGGCTTCAGACCAGTCCTGAGCCGCTTGGATTAGACCTGAACATGTGGACCTGACCCAGCAGTTCATCGATCATTCTGATTATAAGGTCAAAATGCTCCTGATACATCTTTGCATTTATTTATAAAGATGTATTCAATTAGTGCCATCTGAAGATATAACCATGCAAAATAATAGTAAACCTTATGGCACCCTCTCCTGGTCTTTGCTGGGTACTGCAGCCCAATCTGATCAGGAAAATCACCAGGCTGCAATTACATTTTTTGCTACCCCACTCGTCCTTAGCAATACACTGACCCATATATCCCTTGTATCAGTTATAGAAGACATGTGGAAATAATAGTGAGTATAGTGTGAGTAGCCTTTGCAATACAAGTAGTAGGATAATTTCCATTATTATTCTCGACAACTGGACATTACTAAACTCCTGACTCACTGCCTGGAGAGGGGCCCCTTGCACCCTTGCACTGCCCTGTGGTCGCCCTCTGCTCATGGCAAGTGTAGCCACAGCGGCACTGGGGTTAAAGGTGGGTCAAATGCAGGGGGTAAACATGTTTCAAGTAACTCACAGAGAAATCTTTTCCTTGCAGGAGACCGGTTGGCTGCCTACACCACCACACTCTTCTGCTGGACCCCTCCTCGGTCACATAACCTCCCTCTCACACCCGACCAATCAGAGCCATGGAACCCATCAAGGTCCAGTCAGAAGGCGGGCTAAACGTCACCCTGACCATCCGACTGCTCATGCACGGCAAGGTACGGCCCACCTGCAGCACCAAGTAGAAGGACATCATATTATTGTACCCCTGGAGTGTTAACTTGATGTATGTTTTCACAGGAGGTGGGCAGCATCATTGGAAAGGTAATGGTGTCATAACTAGAGCAGAAAACTAAATGAGTGGCCAGGAGCCGTACTGAACGCTTGTTTGTTTGTTTTTGCAGAAAGGAGAGACAGTAAAGAAAATGCGAGAAGATGTAAGTTTTTTACTATCATGCTTCCATTTTCATGCCCAAAGTTCTGTGTGAAATAAAAAAAATTAAAAGTAAACAATTTAAAGTGTCAGCTATAGACCTCATTTCAGTGGTGGGAAGTAACATAAGTAAAAAGTACAAATTTTAGGTACTTTTTATGAAGAATACTTTTTACTTTTACTTCACTACGTTATAGAGCCTGTATTTGTAGTTTCTACTCCACTACATTTTAAAAACATGGATTGAAAGTAAAAGTATTTATTTTCAAAGTTACCTCTCTACGATGACCTGTTTTAGACCTGGTTTAGTCCTGGTTTAGTCCTAGTTTAGACCTTGTTTAGACCTCGTTTAGTCCTGGTTTAAACCTTGTTTAGTCCTGGTTTAGAACTTGTTTAGTCCTGGTTTAGACCTAGTTTAGACCTGGTTGAAACCTAGTTT
>OMNZ01108922.1:29154-42897 GCA_900303255.1 Lesueurigobius sanzi | reverse complement strand
CTTTTTATCCACTGTCCAGCAACCCCCGTATTCCATATTTTTCCAGCTTATTCAGTAGGATCGTATGATTAATTGTGTCGAAAGCTTTTTTGAGATTGACAAAAATACCAGCAGCATATTTTTTTCATCAAGTTCAAGTGCCATTGCCATTGAGGTAGTTCTGTTTGTTCTGAAACCATATTGACCTTCATTTATTATTTGATGCTTGTCCAGCCTTAACCATTGAGTACACTCCATTCGGTAATCATCCATCCATCCATCCATCTTCTTCCACTTATTCATTGCCGGGTCGCGGGGGCAGCAGTCCAAGCTGCCCGGATCACATTGCACCAGTCCCTTATGGCCCCTCCTGCAGGTGGTGGGTCCATGAGAGGACGGTTCGATGACGCTCCTTTGGGCGACGTAACCGAGCATTGATGTTCTGTCTTCATAAGGAGCTTCTAAAGTGCTCTTGGTCTGACCCGTCACCTAAGACCTGTTCGCCATGTGAGACCCTACCAGGAGCATAATGCCCCAGACAACAGAGCTCCTAGGTTCATTGGGGTGCTCAAACCCCTCCACCACGATAAGGTGGCAGTTCGAGGAGGGGCCGTTTGGTAATCATAAAACCTGTTAATCTTGACATCCCTACTGGGGAGTAAAATAAGAGCCTATTTAGCATTATTTAAAGACTAATTTTGGACTTGGATTTGGTATTGCATGTTTGGAAACATGTTGGATGTCTGTCTATGCTAGACAACTCGTGTACAACTCAGAGCTTACGCAAAGATTATTCAGTCGCCATCTATAGTCGGTAGTTTGATGTTTGATGTGGAAAAAGTCAAAACACCTTCATTATGAAGTTTCTACAAAAAAAAGCAGAGGGGGGATAGTCTCCATTTGCAAGCACAGTGCAGAAACTATTTGGAACAAGCTAAAGACAAAGGATGCCTATTTACTGAAGTGGCTATGAGTTTATTGAGTGTTAAAACAAAGGATCAGGATGATTCTGAAGACGGTGTATGATGGAAACAAACAGAGAAGCTCAATTCCCCATATACTCGCACAAAGGCGTGGGTGGAGACTGGGAACAAAAGACTATCTAAAAACCTTTGCAATCATGAAAAGCATTGAACAAAGGAAGGAACAACATGTAACGATAAATATATAAACAGTTTCTTTCTTATAAGAAATGTATTGTCAGACTGATTAACGGACAACATTAGCTAACCTCTGGACTAAACTAATTGCCGCAGGGCCCTTATAGAAGAGGGACATTAGTTAGATGGACATTAGCAAGACACAGCAAATGACCCATAATCATTCAGGGACAACCGACAGGAGGGGACAAATGAAGACAGCCGCACAAGAATCACCAAAGGGACAAAAAGAGAGATTCGAATTCGAACATCAGCGCAAACAAGCAACAGGGTCTTGGACAAAGCACCCAATGTAGAAAGTCTGAAGAGGGACAGTTAGCACATACTTAAAGCTGTTAAGCGTGACTCTGATTATAGCCTCCAGTGCCCATCGACTGAAGAGCCCAGGGATAAGATTGTGAAGTGGAGCTGTGCCTTTAAAAACACACACAGTCATTACTAAGACCCCTGTTCATCCAATTTGGTAAAATCTGGCATCCATCCAACTGCAGTTTTGGGACGTGACGTATCTCAAGATAGCGTTGTGCCACAAGAACATCATGAGACTTTCTAAAACTGCACATGAAATGGGGAAACAAGTACAAAAAGCAAACAAGTTGGTAATTGTGAGAATGATAGTTGTTCACAATGTCAGAGCAATGACAGTAAAAAAGATTATGTAAAGCAGAACAGAAACTGAAAGTAAAGGTATTTCATCGTAATCCACATGCCTTTGTTTACAATGAATACTCTCAGAAAAATGGGAACTAACAAGAAGTTTGGAACAATAGGGGACGTGGCTGAAAATATGCATATCATACTATAGAGGTTTATGCATTATGAGTAAAAACATTACTTTTCATAGTGTGTATTCCTTTAGTTGGGTAGCATCGGCATGGCTTCAATCAATGATTTAGATATCCGACCGACCGTTCTTGCGGGTCAGTTTCGGCCTTCGCAAGACTTAAAAAGTTATTAAAATCAATGTTGCACACTCACAGTAGCTCTGCACGGTCCGTCTTCGTTTACCGAGGCCCTGCGGCCTAACGGAAATAATCTGCAAGGAGTCTATTTTTGGCGGATGCTGCGGACGCCGGAGCAGCTCACGGGAATATTACAAGGCAGACCGGAAGTCAGGCACCGAAGGGAAGAAGAGCCAATGAATTTCAAAATAAAATCAGCTACAAACTTGCTACAAACACGCGCTAACTTGGCTAATATTGAAAAATACAGCGTAACCCGCACAAAATCAACAAAAAATCCCTTAATTCAGGCACTTTTTAATTCATTTCAGTCATTTTTTTCTATTGTAGAACATTACACATAAAAAATACTGAAAATGTTCAGCTCTTGTAAAAAAAAGGTCCCCTCCAAACCGCCATTCGGTCATATACTGTATGATGTACTAGCTTTACTTTGGGCCACAATTGGGAGGTTTGGCCCCTGGTCCATCCAGGCCGACTTGCCTGCCCCTGCTTTAGAGCTATAGGGTAATTTTTGCCTTACTGTCACAAACTGGTTTAACTACACAGGTTTCTCAACATATAAAACTGGAAGATGTGGTTGTGTATGCATGTGTGCGACTAATTTTAGTGATGAAAGGAATAAATTAAATTGTATTTTCAACTGGACTTAATGGTGAAAACGTGGTAATATTGTAATTTCAATGTCAACATCATGATTGTTGAAAGAGAATGTGTAGCCACAGTTTTACATGCGGATGTGGCAGGTGAAGAAATAGCACCTAGTGGAGTCTAAATAAAACAGTGCTTTTCACAAGCTTCCCTAATTGATTACCCGGCGCAGTCCGTTGTGGCAGTTTGTCAATAAGTGCTCGCGGACATTCTCTCTGCCTCCCAAGGGGCTCTTTTTCAAGCAAGGTCACCGAAAGCTCCGGCATTACTCTATCAGCCGCTCCAGCCCCCTCTGTGTATAGTACGTCAGCGCCCACTGGCACTTGTTACACATTATCATTTCTGAAGTCGCAAAACCGTGTCCCGTTGCCAAGTGACTAATTGTTCACCGGCGGTTGCCAAATACAGACGACCGAGCAATCTCAACGGAGTCTTATCGTTTGTGTGTAGAAGAGGTTATTCATTTCATGTGAACCATTTTAATCTCCAATATAGATGCATTAAACTGATTGGCTTTCCAGCGCAGCGCTATGTCCACAAAACATGGTGTTGAGGTGTGAGCAATGCTGTGTGAAAGAAAAGCTGTAGTGACTCATGGTTTGATTGTGTGATGCACTATTATGTTCCCTATGGGATTTGTGCAAGACCCATGTTGATTTATTATTAATTATTCATATTGGGTGACTGCTGCTGCCTGCCATATTTAGTGGGGTGTCTGGTGTCACCACTGCGTAGCCTTAGATTGGTTGGTAAAGAAACATCTGGTAAGTCACGTAATAGAGTGCCAGCAATGTTTCCACACTCCTTTACAATAGCATGCAGGCGGTTACGATTTGTCAGGTTTATCGTGCCGAACCAGCAAAGAAAGTGAGGACCGCGACTCAACAAAACATGAAGATTTCAGTACCAAAGCATGATTTATTACATCATCCCAAGAGCCACTGCCCTAAAGGATTTAAATGAGCTCTGATGGACATGTTGTGCTCAAAGTTTACATCCCCTGGCAGAATATCAGGTTATGTAAACATTTCATAGAATACGATTGATAACACAAAACCTTTATTCCTCTCATAGTTAGTGGTTGTGTGAAGCCATTTATTGTCAGAAAGCCTGTTTGTTTAGGCTTATTAACTAGAAGCTAGCCAAATGTCCCTGATCCAAAGTTTACATATTGTGCATCATGAAACAAACATACAGTTTGTCAGAGAGTCCTGTATTTCAGTTTTTCTTTCCTCCTGACAAATTTTCCTGGCAGTTGTTGAAGGTCATGTAAACGTTAGACCAGGGACATTTGAATAGTTTCTGTTGAAACTATTCAATGATTTCAAAAGAGTTGTGAACGGCTCTTTTGAACGGCTCTTTTGGGTGAACGGTTTGAACCAGATCTCAATTGTGAAAAGAGCAGTCACTAATAGCCCCAAGAATCAGCACAACAGCAGAGAAGACGACAGAAGTGAAAGGTTTTTGGATTAAAAATGATTTGTCAGCCTCTTTTCATTATGTGAGGCACAAAGTTTTATTCACATGTATACACATTTTTCAAAGGGATGGCCATCATAATTTTGGTCAAATCAGATCCCAGATAATGAATTTTATGTTTTTTGAACGGCTCTTTGAAATGAACAGATTCCATAAATCGCATCACTACAAAAGAGTAAACTCAGTTCTTTGACAATAAATGGCTTCGCACAACCACTAACCACGAGTGGAAAAAAAGATTTTTGTCTTATCATTCTATGCAAAATGGCCAAAAGATTAAAAGGGTATGCAAAATTTGGCCACAACTGTATAATGAACTTCATGGTAAAGAAATGAACACCTACAGATTGCAGAAAACAGAAGTAGTAGAAAGAGAAAGAGTGCGTTGTGATTTTTTTCTTAATATTATGCCTTTTTGAAACATGAATGGACTTGATTCAGAAGTATCCCACATTTATTAAACAAGCTATGAAGTGATTTAGCTTGGCAACAAAGAGGGTAAACAATATCCAAAAAAGGAAGACCACTTCGGAAAGGAATGCTATGAAAAGTAATTCATTTCAGACTAATTCACTTCACGTGGGGGCTACAGCTCAACTGTTTACACCAACTAGTCACTGGCCGCTGCAAAGGCATGTGGAAACTTCACAAAAACTTCCATGTTAGTTTCACATAAACATTGACCTACTAAATGCAGCGTGGTTTCAATAACAAACAACAACAGAGACACACGCCTTCTTCAGAACAGGCCTCTTCAATTATAAGACTGACTGGGCCTGCCAAACATGTTACGGGGGATTTGTCAAGGAAAAAGGGGAGTTTCTATTGACAAAAGGCGTGCCCACGGAGGACCTCTGCACAACGAGAGTATTTCCTGTCGTGTTCAGCCAGAAAGCGCACGTGTCCTACAATACAACTGTACTACGGTCATTTGGATGTGATTGATGTGATGTGTGTCTTATCGGAAAGAGCATTATTTATACAGGTGTTTGATCAAATTATCTTGCAGTTTAGACACGCCTCGCAAAGTGAAGCCAGACAGGGCCACGGCGGGACGCTATCTGAGATCTAAGGAAGAGATATGATGGGAATGAGTGGTCAATAAATGGGGTTAGTAAAAGAATAAATGTAGTTGTAGCATTAGTTTCTTTGCTATTGTGAAGAATTATATGGGTCATAGCGCAGTTAATATCACTTAAGTAATGTCCACAGTTCAAGTCCATGTCTCGACACAATATATTATGACTTTGCAGGAGGGTTATTGGTAGATTTAATTTCAAGCTTGGGATGTTTGTTTTTTTTATATTTGAAAGGTCGGACCTGTGATATTAAACTTACTGGGTTACTGGGTTAAAGGCACCATACTGGATATTTTCCTAGTATATTTCATATATTCTATATTGTAAACTCAGCTATGTGTGGAAATAGTACTGTGCATCTAAATATGAAGCACTTTGTGTCAATGTTATGAATTTGCGGGCTACTTTCCTTGCATTTCTGTGACAGTGACCCTAAAAAGTGACCCTGCAAAGAAGTTGTGAAATGTGCTCATCTTTCCTTCAAAAAGCTCATCTTCGTGAAGGAATGGGATTTTAGAAATGTGTCAGGAACTATCCATTTAATATACTCACATCAGAAATAGTGACTTTAACTGAATATAACTAATTATTTCCTAGCCATTATTTAATTTACACAATCGTTATGCAAAGAATCCTTTTGAATTATATAAAAAATATTGTCTCTCCAATCTCCAATATTTAAGCTAAAATTTTTAAGTCTACAATGTCTTGCAATCAGCTCGGACTCTCATGATAAACTTTGAAACCTGCATGCACGAGCAGCAACCATTATTTGAAAAACAAAGTTGGTACTACGGGGTTAGCAACAGTCAAATATAACAATGTTATAGACGCTTGTTGGTTTATAGAGAGAACAAAGCACAAATTTGAATTCAGTCAACTTGTGAGAAAGAATCAGGCGGTGGAAACAGATAGGCACTTCAGAATTAATAATACAACATTCTAGTTTCTTTATCTGATTAAATACTGGCTACTCCATTAGCCTTGCTTAGGCCCAAAAACACACCACTTGGACTCATTTCATTCACAATTCGGATCTAGATAAAGACATTCTGAACACTGATTCCTATCAAATGAACGCACAAAGCTGTGGAGTGTGGGTCTGCGAATGTGAACGCGAGCATCGAACATGGGCTGAGCCGAGGAGATGGCACATCGAATTAGCCTCTGGCCATTTCCACTAAGATGATCACAAGGCTTAAGGTCACCGCCGTCTGCAGCTGCCTATTCATCCCGACTCCACTGTCCCTCTCTCTAAAGCTTTGTGCAATTGCATCACGCTTCGACTCGCCATCAGTGCCTTCCATTAGTCCAAGCTGCGTCCTTTCCGAGTGTCCTAGGTGGCCACCGCTCGTCCTCCCTAGGGACAGAAACACCGGGACAGACACTGACTGACTGCAAAATGCCGCGGTTTCTGCTGCTGGATGCTACTTCGGGTCATGCGTGTCACAGGAAACCAACGGGCTGTGGAGGGTTTGTGGTAAGAGATCACATGCGACACAATGGAACTATTCTGTGGCCGCAAAAACGCGAAGAGAGACTGATGTTAGGAGGGACGACATTAGTTCACAGGAAGTATAGGAAAAGCATGAGGGGGGGAGGAGCTACAAAAAGGGAGGAAACACGCAGCAACAGCAAATAAACGGAAGACTGGATCAAAGTTGAAAGCAAAACACACAATAAGCAGTAAGGCTGAACAGTTTGGGGAAAAGATCTAATGGCAATGTGTCTGAACGCGCTTGATCTAATCACAGTTTGTGTTTTTAAAATCCAGTTTTTGAATCAGGCGTGTAGCTTCTGACCCATGCTGTTTGATCCTGTTTCATTATTGATATCAAAATGCATTATTTAGTCACGGAGCTCTGTTGACTCACACATTGATCAAGAGCCTGACTGGTTAATTTGAGCAAAACTACACTAACAGTGATTTGATGCAAAGGTCTGCGATCCATTGTAAAGGCTTCTCGGGTTTAGTTTTCCCGCCGTTTGAGAAAAGATTGAATTATGAACTGCTAAAATGTTAATTAGGATCAAGCCACTAAGCTCTAGGCTCTGTGCAGGGAATGTTTTTGGCTAGCTTCCTGTTGGCCAGTGCAGGGTAAAGACCACCTCCTGTCCACATTTAAATGTAAATTAAATGTAAAATAAGATTAAAAAAAACTGAAAACAACTAAATAAATGTCAAGGAAAGTGTTTCAGATTGAGATTGTGGTGCTATTTTACTACTTGTTAGCATGAAATTAGCGTTAGCCTTTAGATTCAGGGCCAAAAATATCTACATTTACAACCACCTCATCGTTTTTGATCCGACAGCTGCATGTTTTCAGCTACGTACTGTTCAAATATTTATTCATTTCAAGTTCAACAAGACACAGCTAACTCTTTATAGGAATAAACTCTTCATAAAGACGAAACAGTTGTTACCCCAGGAATCAACTTTCCGTACACAGAGCCTATTGGGTTTTATGCTTAAAGTGATAAGTCTGTAAGTTTACAAAATGAAGAGAGAGAGACATTTTATACACAGTACCTTAAGCTCATCTTATTCAGAGTTCCCACTCGACCTTGAAAACCTGGGAAATCACTTGCCTTTTTTCTAGTCATGGAAAACACATGGAAAATAATGAAAAATGTCAAACGTCCTGGAAAAACATATTTTGTCCTTGAAAATATTTATCTTCCCTTTGCTTTTCTGTTTAAAATAAATGTAAGCGATACTTTGCTCACCGCACCAGACTAAAGACCAGCTCATTCTGCTCCAGAACAAAAGAAAAAATGATGTTCTATTTTAAAATATACCCAGGGGAGGACCCCCGAACCCCCCATTACACCATGTTCCCAAGAAAACATGCTTTACATGTCTTCGAATCTCTTCAGAACAAAAGGCTATAGGCTTTAGCCATTGCTATATTGCATACACGGGGCACTAGTGAGTCAGGACCGCGATATAAGCACAATGTTTTTAATGTATTTTTGCACTTTTAAATGTCATGGAAAATCCTGGAAATTACCTGGAAAATTATTTAAAGTAAAGAGTGGGAACCCTGTTATTGCTCCAAATGTAGTCCTGATTTGTGGCTTAGATCAGCAATGAGAGGGACTTTAGAAAAATGATCATTATTTTTAGCAACTTGCATCAAAATTCAGACACGGATGGTCAATTACATGCATTCTATTAAATTTATAATACGTTTAGACTTACAGACGATCACTTTTTAAGTACATGGAGACATGACACTTTATTGTCTTTGCGATTTGATAATTGTGACTATTAAAATGCTATTTTTAGTTAATGATATTAACCTTGCAGGCCCCGAGAAGCACAACGAGCATGTCAATGTAAGATGTAAACCCCAGCCATGTGAACGACAAAACGGCAAAAGAGTGACACACAGCCAGAACTCATATTGAAATGTTGCCAAACACAGTCCCAGACCAATCTTCACGGCTGTGTCAAATCTGCTTAGTCATCATTGTACTACAGCAAAGACCCCACAATGACAAAGCTTTGAGAACTATGCATTTGAGTAATGACCATGAATACATTATAGATTTCCACTATTAGTCACTGAAATAGTTAGGTTAATCCTGGTGGAGCTTGTTTCGTGTCAGTGTGGCTTAAGAATGGCATTTGACACTGCACAAGGCAGCGAATGCTCAGCTGACAATCCACTCAATCAATGGTGAAACACTGATGGACTTAAATTAGACGAGAGAGTTCAGGATCAAATGATATAAATTGAAAGTTACCAAAGAAAGCGCCTGTTACGAACTAGCAAACATTGTTAATAGATTATTATGATGCAAAAACAAAGTTATGAGCAGAGAGACGAGCTGTGAAACAACTTCATCAGCTGCCGGGTCACAGCTGGTAATAAATCCAACACACTATAGTGTCCAAATCCTTTTTTAAGTCAACAATAACTCCAATATTTTTATATTGCCCCAAGAATCCCGGAAATCTTAGAAGGATTGATGATCGATGATTGATCTCAAGTGACTCATCTTAGATCCTTTTAAGATCAGATCTAATCCTGATTTGATTTTGATTTAGGCTTGGTGGAAAGTCAAATATACTTGGAAAGTCCAATATTTATGAGATGGTACTTGGTTTGAAAAGTTTGACAACCACTGCACTAGCAATGTTATAAACCAGGGGCAAAATCTGTCAATATAGCACAGATGCTCAATGATGATTGTGATGCCAGTAATGAGTTACTTAGTTACTCTTATATGACCAGGTTTTCAAAGGTGTAATGACTATCAGTAATCATATTACTTTTGTAGGGTAACTGTGGCACCACTGATGATGATTAAGATAAAATATTATTTATTACACATCAGAAAATGTACATTTCCCAAAGGAACGTCTACAAAACGCTGGAAGTTAGTATATGATGTAACTAAACCCTGGCATTTGGAGAAAGTGGTGCTTTTGTTCGGAACAACATTAGGAGATAGCAAACTTGCTGTGTATGTGGGAGTGACATGTCATACCCATAAGGAACTCACCTAATTTCATCAAGGACGCTAATAGCACCCATAATGAGATCTCGAAGGGGGCATGGACGTGGTCGTAGTTTAGGTCCAGCACTGGGAAAGCCTTCTTCTTATGACTTGGGGGTGTGTCGTTGGTGGGGGCAGTGTGGTGGTTTGTCACAGCCGAGGGGCTGGCTGTTGCCTCGGCGTGGATCAGGGAACCCTCCAGGAGCACCAGAACCACCAGCAAAAGCACCGGTATGGAAGTCCTGCCGGGGCGAGCCCAATCTGTCCGTAAAGTCATACTGAACGATCCAAAAGTGGAAACAAACGAGTGTCAAAGTTGAACCAAAAGTTGTAGTTACAGCAGACTCGGCTGTAACTTTGAATAATTGTTAACAAAGTGTTCTCTGATCGATCATCCTAAGCTTATTCTAGATTTGTTTCGCGCTACAATCTACAAAAAAATGTAATTTCGGCTGGTTAAAGCTAGCTTTTTCTGCCGAGTCTTAGTTACGTTGTTCACGTTGCTCAGGTAAACACCGCGCGCGCACAGGCCGTGGTCCGTGTGCGTAAAAGCAGGAAACACCAGCGCCAGAGTTGGTTTATTTCCTCAGTTTAGTTTAGTGCCCGCTTCTGGCGTTCGTCTCCTTCCCCCGTAGAAAGATGTCATTGTTTACACCCCAGAGTCAAGCAAAGGCATCGCGGCATCTCCCGTCCCCTCTCCTTCCTCCTCCTGTAGTGTCCACTGTGTCCGAGCTGCAAGAAAGTCGCACGTAAAGCAGCAGCCGTGCCCAAATGCTGACCTTGAGGGAGAACGGAGAATCCCCACAGCAGCTGACAATGAGCATGTCCACCCCCGTGCCCCGTCAGTGTAAAAACTTTTCACTATAATTCTGTCCAGGTATGCGGCATTTTCAGCACGAGAAGAGGACGAAGAGGGACGCTTTTTTTTGTTGTGGTGGGAGAGAGTTGATCTGAGTCGGGGGGGAAGATTTGGAGGTGATGGTCGCTGTGCAGCTGATGATGGAGGCTCCGCTCGCCTGCTGACAGAGTGGAGACTGTCCCCCAGCCTGCAGTGAGGTTTAGCTGCACACAACCTTCAAACGCACACCCTTTCGCGGAGGTTTGACTGGTGGATGGGAGCTGAGGAGGGTGGGACGGAGGAGGAGGAAGGGTTTCTCTAGTGACATCTACAGGAAAGGAGGGAGTGTGGAGAAAATGTGCTTAAAGGCAGACACTACAGGCTATAAGTCATATTTTTAATTAGCAGATTTGGGGCCTTTTTTTTTATCTCTTAACATGTGAAATGTCACCAGGAAACAAATACATCTTCACAATAAAGTGTTTAATTATTGCACTAATGAAACATTTCTCCAAAGATTTACGCAGAAAATTGTAACTTCAAAGGCCACTCTCTCAAAACGCGTTTTTCTTACATTCTTGCAACGTCTCCACTTTAGTAGCACCTAAACAGATGTGCCCAAAATGTGGCCCTCAGACCAATTATTGGTGGCCCACAAGCTTCTTGTTGAATTGGCACACATCGCCAGAGAATAGTACTTTTCTTCTGCAAGTTTCACAATTATACACAATTAAACCTTCTAAAAACTGTATTTTTATTGTGAGACAGAGTTTGCAGTAAGGTTCCAGACTAAATACAGGTGTGGGGAATGGTTTGAAGTGTTATCAAATGAACCAAGTTGAATGTTTTGACTGCACTGGCCAACAATCTGTATTCACCTTATTCTGCCCCGCCCACTTTTGTTGTAAAAGCATTTCCTGTTTGTCTTGGCACTTCCTGTGAGCTGTGATTTCCATTGTTGTCAATGTAAGAGAGAGGATAAACTGCAATGGGAATGAACAAAAAACTCACAAAAAAAACTCTAAGAAAAAGGTGGAAGGAAAAGTGACCTAAAATATATATTTTTTTGAGATATATTCACTTGCTTTTTGTTGTTGCTCTAATTGTCTGTGAGGAACTCTAAAGGATCAAAACTGATGGCTGTATTCACACAGCAGTTTGTTTTAAATGTTACACGTTGCACCAATAACAGAAATAAAAGCCAATATCAGCTCAAGTCAGACCTTCAGTTTCACCATAAACACAAGATGGCGGCGCCCATTGCAACGTCCTGAATAAGGTAACCACAATCCAATATGTGGCCCTTGATAAAAAAAAAAGCTTGGACACCACTGACCTACAGCAATCAAACTTTCCAGTCTTAGACTTAACAATAATTAGAAGGTTTGTTCAGAGCAGTGTTTCCCTTTTTGAGCCAAGGCACCATTTTACAAAAGAAAAAGGTCACAAAAAGTATATTTATTGAAATATAATGGAAACTCCTTGGGTTCCTAATCCAGTCAAGGCAATCGGTGGAAAGTGAAGGAAAAAAATATGACAACTTCTGCTCAAGACTTTCCAGATATTTGCCTACTGTCATCATATAGCCCATCCGTCCATAGGAGTGGATCCCTTCCCCAGTGGGGTTCTCCTCATGGTTTCTCCGTTTTGTCCCACGTGGTTTTCATTAGTTTTTCCTTGCCGCGGGGGAGGGTCTAAGGGATGACTCCTGTTGTGATATTGGGCGTTACAAAACTGATTGATGAGGATGATGGTGCAACGCAATTTCCCTTGTGGATCAATAAAGTCTGTCTAATTCTAACAATGTTGATACTAGGGCTGTACAATATATCACAAGAAATATCATATCGCAATATTAGGTGATGCAATATCAGTATCGCAAGAAGCCACAAAATATCGCAAATTCACTCATGTCGTCCTTCTGACTTTTACTGAGAGATTTACGTGAGATTTTTCATTTTTTTGCCAACACTCTTTAAAACCAAGCATGCATGGAACTGAATACATGTGCAGAAGTTCAGTTTTAGATACAACTTTCCTAATGTAGTTCATTTGACCTTGGTTTGGTTCTGATTTAGTGTTTTTGGAGTCTTCTTTTGACACAATTTGCTGAAAAAGATATTACATGTGTCTGAATTGAATGGAACGGTTTATCTAAGTATTGCAATAATATCGATATCGCATGCCCGTATCGCAAGTTTTTTCCAATATCGTGCAGCCCTAGTTGATACCCTGTCATTTCTGGGTGTGTGGGAGCACATTATACCACATCAATAACCCCTGAATTGTCTCATTCACAGCATGATTGTGGGCTACTTTGTTTTTTGTGTGACACCATCCTATAGAGGTAGAGTGTGTAATTCTTCAACCTGACCACACGCCGATCAGGGGAAATTTCCATGGCACCCCCCATGACTCCTTGCCGCATCCTGGTTGGGAAACACTGGTTCAGAGGGAATTTTCATTATTCAATTCCTATCCTGATTTATCAAGCAAAAAACAAGGCATTTGAAATGTGATTATTTCACTAATTTATTCCAACAAAATATCCAGAATCCGCTCTGAACTAATATTTGAAACCAATATATCAACAAAACAAAGCCATACATTTTTAATCTGGTTTTATTCACTATTTAGATTTTGTTGCTGAAAAAATATAGGCAATATAATATATAGGCAAAAATAGTTTAGGCAAAGATTCTTCAGTCTTCATCTGTACTCTGTTGTTGAAGTGTTAGATATTTTCGATCTTAGTCCAAAGATCGTCCTCAGCGAATAAAGACTTAAACACATTCGTGGGTCTCTTAAGAGCAAACCAGAGGGAGGAGTTAACTTCTAAGTCCCTCCTCTCTTGGTACTAAAGGTTGGAAAACATCTTAGCCTATTCATACTTAATATGGCTCGATACCGCTGTATTGTCTCACCCTGGGCTAAGTTCTAAGGTTGTTGACACTTCCCTATGGCCCTGCTGCTCCCAGTAGTCCAGTCCATCTAACTTAAATCTAAGTCCACCATTGCGATTCATGGATGGATTCTCTTTTTTTTTAACAAATATGGCCTCTTTGACACCTCTCTCAAACCATCTAGGC
>OMNZ01108922.1:7150-22621 GCA_900303255.1 Lesueurigobius sanzi | reverse complement strand
GGTTAAAGGAATGCTTGTACTTGTTGTGTATTGAAGAGTTATGCAATATGGATGTCATTCTAGTCTACTGGCATACACTAGACCTTCCATGTGGATACAATTATAGTAGTTCTTCAAACTTTCATGCCAAAAACCACCTAAAAAATATATTAGGCCTTCTAAGTACCATCAGAATTAGATGGGGCCAAATCTGGATCAAATAGGTAAAAAAAACAGGGGTTAAATGGACCTGTATGGACAAAATAACTGTGGTCCAAACCTGGAAAATACCAAACTTAAAACCACTACTAAAGCACATTCACATAATTGTATGTAATTAAAATAAACTACTTGAATCGCCACCAGAAGAAGTATCACCAGACGAAGACCAGGTAGTGATTCATGCACCACAGTCATATAGTTCTCCTCTTTTGCCTCATCACTATCGATGCCAGCCTCAAACATGACTGATAGCTCTTCATTATGGTGCAGCCACTTGATCCCGGACTGTCGCCGGGCGGATTTGGGATGATAGCTGAGCAGAGGCCTGTTCCAGACTGGGCAAAACAAACGGTGACGCGGCTCCACCTGCCATAAGCACCGCGGAGGGTGACTAGCCGTGACTGCATGTCTGTCTGTGCACTCTGGAGACAAATATTTTGACCATTTCCATCATAACGCAGGCTGCAAGTGGTGATTTGTGGATTGGATGGTCTAAGAGTCACGTCTGACCTCAGGCAGTTAGTAACTCAATTATATCTGTGCTTCATTTTTTTTTTTCTTATCGCTTTTAGGAAATGTCACTGCGCTAATGATCCTCTGTGTAAGAATCCTTCACCGTTCCCTGAAGTCTCCAAGGAAATGCCATCGTTTCAAGAGTGGCACAATGTCCTAGTCAGAATGTAATGTCACTGCACATAAAGGTTTGCCAAAGCCTTGAGCATGGGGCTGTCACATGACCGTACATGGACATAGGCAGCAGCAGCAGCAGCAGCAGCAGCAGCAGCGTGGACCTTTTGGAGGTTATGGAGCAGCCTGGTCTCGAGATCTATAAGAGGATAACATGAACACGCATGAGGGAGTAGCCACACGGAAGAGGGGCCAGTTATTATAAACAGGCAACAGAATTTACTCAAGAGAATTAAAAGCAGCAGCCAGAAAGCAGGGATGGTCAGATCGATACCAAAATAGTGATACTTTTATACTGGAGACAGCTTCGAAAGTATCAATACTCATGTTCAGTGTTTTTGGGATTACTCTATAAAAGTAATCCAACTACTGACTGGATTACTCTTTCTAAAAGTAATCTTGTTACTTCTTTGATTACTTTATTTGAAAAGTAATCTGATTACTGATTACTAGTTACTTTTTTTTTTTTTCTTTTTTAAAGGATCGAACAACAGCTGGTCAGAGATTTGGGAAGAACATTTTTGATTGATGTTTGCTGCTCCACACAAAACTAAACCAAAAACGGATTATTTCATAAAATAAATGTACAGCAGCTGTGCTCGACTTTTGCTCAGGCCTAAATCCTAAAATGAATGTGTTCAGCTCAAAATATTATTTAAAAAGTAATGGACTCATCACTTGATAAAGTAATTGTAATCTAATTATCAGTTTTGCAAATGTAATCCCATTACATTACTCTGTTACTAAAGAAGTAATCTAATTACTGTAGTGGATTACTAAGTAATCCATTACTTAGCAACACTGCTCATGTCTAAATATTTGTAGTTTAATTTATTTTAAATTGGTATGTTTGAAATCTAATCTATTGAATTGAAAGATTTAGATTAGAGTTTTGTAGCCTACATATAAATTACTTTTACTAACCCGTTAGCAGGTGAGTGAGCAATAGGATTTTCCAAGTAGTTTTCCTAGTTTCAATACATTTTACATTTTATCCAAAATGCATTGGTATCGGTATCAAAATTCTAGCCCAAGTGCTACTTGGTATCGTATCTTATCAAAAGTGACTGGTATCACCCATCCTTACCAGAAAGCCCAATGTGCCCAGTCGTTATATTTTTTCCACCTCATCAAATATGATATTTTAACTAAGATCAAATCAGGACTAGACTGGTCAAAAATTGACCTGGTCTTTATCAAATCAAGGCATGTAGCTGTCCCTTTATCGATCCGTACATCTCAGTCTATTCAAAAGAATATGTAATGCTTTAGTTTATTGCAGTGACTGAGGCTTAAATCAGTAGTTCTCAACTTGTAAGGCATCAGGACCCACAGACACCACAGAGAGACAAGCCATGACCCAAATACGAGTTTCTTTTGTTTTGTATTACTGTAAAGAACTGTATTTTCCCACAAATTCTTGTTAAATACATAAGCTTAAAATCTAAAATCAAACAACCTAACATTCATTTCGACAGATTCAGAACTTACAGTATTTCCATACTTTTTCAGTAGATGAATATAGAAAAATAAAAGCTCTGGGAAAGGCTGGCGACACACTGAAGACCCACCAGTTGAGATCCACTGGCTTAAATAATGTTGTCAATGACAGAAATTTCCTTTCAAACTAATGTTTTTTTCTTTTTTTAAATGCAGTATGTTTTGTAGACCAGCTTCGAGGCCCTCTTGCAGTGCCTCTGAGGTCCACCAGGGGGCACCAGACTACACTTTTGGGAGAGCACAGGTCTGAATTACGTCTAAACTGGTTCCATATCAGAAAGGACACCAAACTTAAAAGTTTTCAATGTAAACATTACTAAGACCCTGAGTACCACCTGAATAAACCCAAGCACCATTGGTCCATGTACCACAATATGAGAACGACTGTGGATGAGGCTGAGTCCATATTCATCCGGCCTCAGTGTCTTGGGTTCAAATCTCAGTCCCTGTAATTTCCCTGCTTTTCATCCTCTTTCACCATGTGCTGCTTTACTTTCCAATGAAGCCAACAGGCCAAAAAGTACTTCACAGTTTCTCAAGTAAGAGAAGAAAGTCATAAATATCATACAGAAGATAAATGCCTAATTTTTAAGACATTCCACCTAAATCAGAACACATCAGTTTTGCATCAGGTCGACTCAAGTCAGAATCGGAGAAAGAACAGGACAAATGGCAACGTTAAAACATTTGACATTAACATAAAAAAGAGATTTATATCCAAAACTGTAAATAATGACTTTCTGTTCAAGACACTGCAGGAGAATAGGGAAAATCCTGTGTGATTGAGCCAATTTAAAATGTAATAATATAATATAATATTAGACATAATATAATAAATAATATATACATAATATAATAAATAATATGAGGAAAAAATGTATTGCAAGTTTTCTGTCATTTTATGTGAAAAAATTGCCAAAATTGCCTATATTTTCAGCAACAAAATCAACATAATGGATAGAGCCAGTTTTATTTGGTTGATTATTAGTTACAAATATTTGTTCAGAGGGGATTTTGGATATCTTGTTTATTTTTTAAATAAAGTATTTATTACTTAACCTTGCGCTGCAAGATGTATTCCCACGAGATTTGAGATTTCACAAACTCTGGCCAAACGCCAAAGAATAACAAACATGGCTACGTCTAAGGACTTACTTTTTGATGTCGCAATTGACAGTTTTAGCTGAAATGCTACTATTTCTGCTTTGAAAAGGGAGCAAAGAGACGTTTGTGCTTTTCTCCGACTGAATTCTGCAAAAGTAGGAGGGTACTATCAGCCAATTATCTGGAAGGGGAAAGGGAATCTTATTTGTATAGCGCTTTTAATATGACACAAGTCACACCCAAAGCGCTTCACTCTTGAAAGGGAGGGGGGTTCATTCACTCCATACTGATGGTGCAAAGCTACATTTCTAGCCAGTTTCCCCTGGGGTAGACTGACAGAAGCGAGGCTGCTCACATCTGCGCCAACAGTCCCTCCGACCACCACCAACTGCTATGAAGTATTGCTGTAACAGTCTCTGTCTTTCACGAGTGGATTGGACGAGAACCTTCCCAGATTCATAATGTCTACACATTATGAATCTCAAATCAGAATGATACGCATATCAATCTGGCACACGCCAGGTTAGTTATTACTGAATAAATGTGTAAAAGTTCAAATTTTGCCTTGTTTTTGGGGTTCAAAACTCAATAAATCAGAATTAAATATTGAAAAATCCCTCTGAACAAACCTTCAAAATATTGTTATGTAGAAGACTGGAACCTTTGGAGTCTGTAGGTGCTACTATAGTGGAGATGTTGCCACAATGTGAGAAAAATACAGAGAAAAGGCTCATTGGATTTCCAATTTCCATTATAGTTCTATGGAAAAAAGTTGAATCTGAGCAATTATACTCCTTATTGTAAAGATTAGGTAATTTACTTGTTTCCAGGTGTAAATATGTGTTAAGAGCGCAAACTGACCCAAAACCCAAAAATTTAAATATACAGTATGTATGTTTTGCCTGCAGTGTCTCCCCTTAAGAATCCTCACCCGGTGATAATAATGGTCAATCCTCACCCGGTGATAATAATGGTCAATCCTCACCCGGTGATAATAATGGTCAATCCTCACCCGGTGATAATAATGGTCAATCCTCACCCGGTGATAATAATGGTCAATCCTCACCCGGTGATAATAATGGTCAATCCTCACCCGGTGAGGGTGAGGATTGACCATTATCTCTTTATGACTCTTGTGACTGACGTACGGTGAGGCTCACCGTACGTCAGTCACAAGAGTCATAAAGAGATAATGGTGATTTACATACATGACTTGAACAGATGATGGATTTACATATGGCCAAATGAGTGCGTGGGCTGCAGCTCCATGGTCATGGTTTAGTTTTGTGCACAGACTGTTCAACACACGCTGGTTCTCCTCTGCAGCATCATGATCTTTCATTAAAGAGAGGGACATCCGCCTTCAGCTGTAATTGATATTTTCTGTCACTTCCCTTTACCAGTATTGTCTGCCAGGTACGCAGCTTGAAATTCTGCGGCCTATATACTGTATATGTACAAACCATTGTATATGAACATACTGTAGTATCATATATGACAGCAGAAAAATATTCACAGTTAGAATGCAAAATGATTATCAATATGGTGACCACCCGTGCAGCCAGTTTGACCAGTGGTTCACAACTGCTTTGCCGTCAGGACCCACCATCAATCTATATAAGGCGTGTAGATGTAGAAGCCATAGGTACAGCTGCAGAATCAGAATAGAATTTATTGGTTTCACAGACTAGGAATTTTCTTTGGTGTTCTCGTGCAACATGAAAGCTTAAAGGGACTGATTTTTTTATTACAAACAATGAAAGAGGGAGTGAATAAATTCAATTGTTAGTTGTGGTCCAAACACATTCCTAACCTTACTCACACATTTATAAAATCCCATTTCTTCATAGAGATGAGTTTATTAGCAAATTTCACAACTAGCTGGGTCACTTTTTAGTGTTATAGTCACAGAAATGCAAGAAAAGTAGCTGCAAACTCATGAAATTTACAAAAACGCTTAAGATTTAGATGCAAAGTATTATTTCCACAATTGTCTGAATTTACAATTTACCAAAGGAGGACGGAAAAAATAAATTCCAGTACTAGGATAAAAATCAGGTATAGTGCCTTTAACTCCATTCTAAAGTAAGAGTAAAAGAGTAAAAATAACATTGAATCCTGAGCTGATCCAGTGCAGCCTCCGCAAGGAATCAAAAGCTCACTAAATAAGATATCCAAGTTTTATATTATCAAGTTAATATTAAACTTGGATATCAAGCTTTATATTAACTTGATATCCAAGTTAATATAAATTGAACTTCGATATCACATTCAACATGGCTTGACTTGAGACACAGCAGTCAAGGCTTTTTTTTCGGTTTCCGGGTTTTGGGCCAGTTCTTTAGCTTGACACCACTAACCCCCGGGTGCGTACCTATGTTCCCCAACGCTCTAACCCTAACCCTGTACCGTAACCCTAATCTTAACACTCCTAATCTTAACCCCTAACTTTAGCCCTAGCCTTAACTCCTAGGGAAAAAAACTGCTACGATTCACCAACCTAAACGACTGCGGAACATAGTATCTCTGGTTCTGATACTTCTGGGGAACATAGGGCTGACCCCCTTTGGGGTGGTTTGCTTTGCTTTCTCTGTCATTTTTATTTTCCACTTTTCTTCCAATTGCTGCTGAATTTCCGACATTTTGTTTGTTTTTTTGTCCACAATAATAATCCAAAAATTAGAAATGAACGAATAATCCACAGAAATGTCCAGAAAGTCTGCAAGCACGGCAAAACAAAGAGGCTACACCGTCGGCGTTTTCTCTGTCAAATCACCATTTTGAAACTAAAATTCATTGTCCACTTGCACTCATCCGTTTGTCGGGTATTTTCTTTGTTGTTTGGAGCTAGTTTTTTGACTAAATGTAGGTTCTAAAAGTGAATGAAGCCAGCCTGAGTCGCTGCACTCTTACCATATCCAACACATCCAGAATCTGAATTGGCCACTGTGGGTGAAACTTTTTTTTCTGAACATTTTATTAGTAACAAATATGCTCTTTACAACATCACTCTATTCTACATCCCCTCTTCTCCCTGTTGAGTCTGGTTCAGGTCTCTCCCTCTGCTCTAATTATCTAATTAAATATGTACACACTCGGCTATATGAAAACAATAACCTGTTTTCCTCCGATGGGGCTGTTTCCCCATCGTTTTCTTAAAGACATTAAGCAGATGAAGGCTGTTAATGAACCAAGACTAAACTATAGGACTAAACCAGGTCTAGACCAGGTCTGTGCCAGGCCTAAACCTGAACTAAGCCAGTACTCGGTGCACGCGTATCTCGGCCTGAGCAGTGCGTTCCTCAAGTGGAGAGGGCTGTGTTTGTGTTTTTGTGGAGACTGCTTCATGCTTCATTTCCCCTGATGAAACAAGGGGACAGCAGGCCTTGTGCCAGCTGCTCAAAGCGGGACCCTACAGAACCACCGGCCGATCAAGTCCTCAGGTCTGATAAGCACCGAAAACTCACTTCAGCTGAAATACAGGACTCTCTGAAAAAAATGGACTCTCTGAAAAAAGATGATGTTTGTTTGCACAGTATGTAAACTTTTGATCAGGGACATGATCGTTGAAAAGCTTAAACAAACAGGGTTTTTTTTGACAATAAATGGCTTCACACAACCACTAACCATGAGTGAAATAAAGGTTTTTGTGTTATCGTTCATATTCTATGAAAAATTGCCAAAAACAATCAAACATTCTGTCCGGGTATAAACTTATGAGCACAACTGTATGTCCCTCTGTCCCACCCTTTCTTCAGTGGCCTGTGCAGTGGTGGAAAAGAACAAAGTAAAAAGTAGAAGTAAAAGGTATACATTTTTAGGTACTTGATTCAATTTGTTGCACTTGTATCTTTTCTTTTACTTAAGTAAGAACAACTGAGTACATTTTCCAACCATTGGCCCTGTGAACTGTGAACCTTTGACAATAACAACAACACTGCTTGTTGTTATATACTTTTGGCTCCAATCAGAATGTTTTTGTGACCTATTGTCGTCACACTTTTTTGTCAATGCATCACGGGTTAAAATATTTGTGTGTTTTGTGGGTCATAAACAGCACAAAAAAATTGCAGGCCTTATATCCGCCTTCAGTATCAATGATGTGAAGACTGTAACTACGTGACACGAGAGAGAGAGATCAAAATGTAGAGCCTCCAACCTGGGTTATTATTTTAGTTTAGTCTACATTTTACAAGTTATTCCTTTAACACTAAATGTATGTAAATGTGTAGCTACTTTCCACCTCAGCTCCAACAATAGAGTCACCAAAAAACAACCTACATGCATTTACACATGTTCACCAGCGGAGGGCAGCACTGTTCTATGCACCAGCGGGAGAAGTTTACATTAGTCACTGCTCAACTTGCTTCAATTCTTTGTTGTATTAAGGCGAGATGCTGCAGGTCAATAGGAATGTTTTTTATTGCATTATTATTGATTACATATCAACATAAAACTTTTGCTCTGGGCAAAATCTATTGGAAATCTTCTGTCATTTTATCTTTTCATATAAAACGTACGTATTTCATGCATAAAAATGGCCATTGCACATATTTCTAGCGACGAAATCAAACTTATGGTTAGAGCCAGGTTTAAATCTATGGTCTTGTTTTGTTAATATGTTAGTTACAAAGATTTTAAAATCTGTACAAATTAAAACTTTGCTTTGTTTTTTGGGATTCAAAACTCAATAAAGCAGGATAGAAACTAAACATTGAAAAATCCCCCAGTAAAAATCTTCAGAATATGGTTAAGTACAAGACGGTAAAGTCTGGAGTCTGTTGGAGCTACTAAAGTGCAGATGTGGCTGCTAAAATGTGGAAGAACGTTAAATCAGTACATTAATTACACTCTTTTTTTGTAGAGATTAGGTCATTTATTTGTTTCCAAGTGAAAGTTTACAGTTGTGCTCAAAAGTCTACATACCCTGGCAGAATGTCTACACAAAAACCTTTATTTCACTCGTGGTTAGTGGTTGCTTGAAGCCATTTATTGTCAAAAACCTGTTTGTTTACGCTTTTCAACTAAACCAGCCAAATGTCCCCGATAAAAGGTTTACATGTTGTGCATCTCGAAGCAAACATCACTTTTTTGTCCAATTTTGTCACAGAGTCCTGTATTTCAGCTGAAGTGAGTTTTCTTTGCTCCTGAACAATTTCCCTAGCAGTTGTTGAAGGTCATGTAAACGTTAGATCAGGGACATTTGAGTAGTTTCTCTTTCATTATGATTTCAAAAGAGTAAACTTAAGTCAAATCGTATATACAGACATTTCCAAAAGTTGTTGCCAGTGACCGTTTGTGAAGCACACCATGAAAGCATAATGTGAAATATCCACATTAGATTGAGTCAAGCCAGACCAGGACTGATGCACTTTATCGGAGCGCAGTGTAAAGCAGTTTCAGATGTGGCAGAATGAAACATCACTCGTTTTCTTCACACACACTGTTCCAATCATCGGCGCTCAGAGAAGAGTGCGAGGCGGTCAGGGAGGTGTTCATCCCTCTGTGGAGCAGGTAGACCTCATGGCTTTGGGCTAAACCTCTTACCTCATTATACGTATGTCAGAGGAAGAGAGGGAGAGGGAGAGAGCTCTACCCCGGTCACATTTGCACACTCACAATGTTCACTTTCATCTTCAAAGTATTGAGCTCTTTGCAAATGTATAGACACATATTTCAGTTAAGCTGCTGGGGGACTGAAGGAGAGGGTTCATCTAGCGTCCCCAATAAAGATTTTTAAAATGTCCTGAATTCATACATAGAATACTGAATTGTGTATTTGCCTGTAGTGTCTCCCTTTATTAACTTTATGGTTTCATTATTGCACTGATTCAACGTCTCTCTATAGATTTACACAGAAAATTGTAAGTTCGAAGGCCACATTCTCAAAAATGCTCATTTTTCTTACACTCCTGCGACATCTCCATGTTGTGAGAATTAAAGAATCAATGTGTAGGTTCTCAGTCGTACAGGAGTTGTCCATCGTAGGCAAAAATTCTTCAGTCTTCATCTGTACTCTGTAGTTGAAGTGTAGGACGTTTCGATCTTAGTCCAAAGATCGTCATCAGCTTGATAACTTATTAAGACGATCTTATTGAGACGATGACGATCCTTGGACTAAGATCGAAACGTCCTACACTTCAACTACAGAGTACAGATGAAGACTGAAGGATTTTTGGCTACAAAAAGAATCTATGGCTCAACTTTTGAACGTATTCCTTGTTTTGCACGAGGAAACGCTTTGCAAAGCTGTATTAAAGGTGGCCACACACTAAAGGATTTTAGATCTTTTGAGATTTAAAATCTGTCACAGACCACACACACTGACCGTCATGAGGACATACACACACACACACACCACAGATCATGGCATGAGAGAAAGTTTTATTGAGCCACGCCTCCTCAGACTCAAAAATCTGGCTAAAAATCCTGTAGAGTGTGGCCACCTTTACTTGCTTTTTACATGTAGCCTTTAGTTTAGTGCTTCTTTCTCACATTTAAGCAAAATTCCCAACATATGCAACATACCTTGGGCATATGGTAGGACCTGTCTGACGATGATGACAATAGACAATGCAGAATGTTACATGCCCAGGCATATACAGTGGCACACAGCTGAAATAAGGCTGTTTAAATACTGTACTCCCCTGTACAGCTCATCTGTGCTCCAATTATAGGAAAGGAAGTATGCGAAGGCTGCAGGTGGCCTATAATAATCTTTGAGTGCTTCTCAGGGGGCCCACATGGACTAGTATAGCTGTCTTTTGACTTTTAATTTTTTATACGTTCTGTCCTTTGTCGATGTTGGAGTCCGTAATAAAGGTTTCATTCATTCATTAATTCGCTATTGACTATTCCGACATAGCAAGCGTCGGTGAAAACACTGCTCTCCGCCACTGCAATGTAATGGACTTTGAGTGGTTATCATTTGGTTTGAGAGGATCTTTGTGATGTCAAATTGTGATGAAATGTCGTTTGACTACTATGATAACCTGCCTATAGAGCAAAAGTTTTTTTTGTTTTCACCGAGGCTGCATTGAGTCTACGGGGATTTGTGACGTAATTGTCAATATCACATTTTTCCAAAACCATGCTTCGATATTCACCTTTGCTTTTGAATTAAGCTTCCATTCATCTGCTGTCACAGACAAACATTAATAGGATCTACATGACACATTTCTAAATTTTGACTATAGGCTTGAGGATTCAACATTATGTGGCCTCATTATTATTATTTTACATGACATTTCTGCTGGTTCTGTTCCAACGTCACTGTCCCACTCACAAACATTACCCACTGACACAAACTGACAGAGGTGTTGGCTTTGGCCCCTCTTGTGACTCATGCTTTAGTTTCAGCTGCAGCACAAATCATCACCTGATCCCGTCAGAGATGTCCCGGCCTGTACCTGCGCCCCAGTCTCTAATTCACCACCAGCTCCAGATCATGTATAATTTACTGCAGCTAGGAATTCCTCTTTCATATATTATTAAACACCTTGACCCAGTCTTCGGGCCAGACGAGACTGCTACAGCGGTTTGTAACATTTGTTCAGCGTTTACGTAAAGAAAGTGGAATAAACTACAGTGTATTTCCACTGTGGGCTTCCACTGTGGTTTTAAAACAATCAGTAACAAATGTGAGTAATTGACTAACAAGGACACAAACCCATAAACTATGCTAGTGGTCCTTAAACTTTTCACATCAAGTACTATTTCATAAAATATTTCAGCTTCCAAGATTTCCAACGTCAGGACAGGACACAATCTATCTAAAATGTTATAAGTCTAATAAGTCTAAACCATTAAAAACACCAAAGTAAATGCACAGAGCATGCATAAATGATCTAATTAAAATTAATAAATTCTAAATCTTAATCTGCAGATAACCCCTAGTACAACCTATCTATACTGGTCATTGAGGGCTAAACTAGGCTCATTGCTTATAATGCTCAAGATTAGGGGTGTTTTGGAGCCGCGTCCATATTAGGTACACAATGTAACATTTTGGATTATAGTGTTGGATGGATGGTTGTTTTGGATGAGGACCTAACCTTTAAAAATCTCATATTTGGCTGCTTTTAGTCAACATCTCCATAAAGACGAGCTGTAGACGTCCCTGCTCCCAGTACATATGAGTCAGGCCTTAGGAGAGGTGAGCCGCTCTGCAGCAAAGACACATGTTTGTTCTTCATTTTTTAGGTATTTTTCAATGATGAATATTGTCTGCAATAAAATAGATGCTTGTGTTTTATTCTAATTATTGGGTGAGATGTCACACAATAAAGCGAGTTTTAATGCAGACACATGGAAGTAAGAATGACAATGTGTCTAATAAAGACTTATGGGAAAGTCCATTATGAAGCAAGGAACTTCCGATGTCTGCCCTTCCTTCCTATAGGCTTCACGCAGCTAATAATGATGCTATGTCCATGCTTTTCAACGAAGAAGCCCAAGTTTCCCCAATGGTGCACGTACCACAGGTTGAGAACCACTCCTCTAAACTATGCTGTGCCACTTTCCTTTGAATTACAAGTCATTCTGTGCTATATTCAGCTCCTCGTTTTTATGCCTCTCAACAAATAAGTCCGTATTTACTATGGATACTACGGCCTAATATTCATATAATTATATCAGAAGATCAAACACTGGCATCTGAGAGAATCAAAAGTAAATTGTTATCTAGAAATGCTGTCCGGTTATAGTTGGTGCCACTTTATACCACTAAATTCAACAAAATACAATCTCTATATTGTGTTTTTATAGCTTCAGGCTTATGATAAGGCGTCTTTATTTCCTCATAAGTTCAAGATAACAACTATACTTGGCAATTAGGGGATTTTATGGTACATTTTAACTTCCATTTGGCAGTTTGAACCCTTCTCTTTGTCCAAACATTGCTGCTTCACTTTCCCAAAACCTACAATTTTCCGGCGTGTATCTTACGCGTTCACAAACCTTTGAGTCCTTTCTGTCTTTCTATACGTTTCTTTCCAAACAATGTGTCTTCCCTGTAAACCTACATGTACATTACTGAAACAACCCTTTTCTAAATGCATCCCCGGCTTGTTTTACTGTCTCTAATCAACCCCGACAGTTTACAGTGGCACTCTTCATACCCTCATATCAAACCCGGGGTGACAACTCCGAGTTCACTGCCATCGCGCCCCGTATAGACTCACCACATGAGAGCGAGGCCGCGGTCACCGGGCCCATGAAGGGGACGCCACAAAACGCTCGCTCTCGTTTTAAGCGTGAGAGAGACCGAAATATACGGTTCCTCATAAAACATGCAGCGCGCTATTTCTGGTTAAGTACAAAGGGGGGCCCAGGGACCTATCGGAGCTCGTTTATAGGCTGGCTGCAGCACGGCGATGACTTGCTTTATGGCTGGAATGGTGCGACCCATTCTCGGACAGTTAACGGCCAGGAAGCGTGACACGGAGGAGAAAATGGCGAGTTCGAGCCGTGTCCTTCCTCCGGTCTATTTTGGCGGTTTGAATCATGTTTCTTGGTGAGCAAACGAGGAAAGTTGTCATTGAATTTTCCTTTTGCTGCTGCGGAAGACTGCGCACAAGGCTAATTTTAGAGACTGCTGAATCATGCGCGACTGTTTGTTTTGATTTATAATTTATCAGTCGCGCTTCTGAAAAGAGCTTAGAGATGCATAAACTTGAGTGAAAAGATGGATTTTGTTTTTATATTTTGTTCAAATACAGATCTAGCGTAGCAATTACAACCGCCCAAATCAAAAGGGAAAGGGTCAGTAAGCCTGTCTTATAAATTGTCTTTAGGGTTTCTGGAAGGTTTCTGGTATGAAACCCATAGACTGCTGTGATGGAAAGCAGAGGTTCACCCATAGGTGCATCCATACAGCCTCTGGGTCACTGAGAGGTCAAATACGTACTGATATCAACTTTGTTTGTTTTTCACATAAAAGTTACATAATGTACCTTTGATGTGGCAATACTCATTTCAAGAAGATTGTACCTATTTGTAGATTACGTTTTGCAGTGCAGGTATGTTTTTGATAAAGGAGCAGCAGGTTAAAAGTAGAAAACCTAACCAATGCAGCCACATTTAGCACCAAGTCCTTACATCTGTCCAAATGTTCTCTTAAACATTGAAGAGCCTGCCTTATACCTCTCCAATGGTGTTCTTTGGGTACATGCGTGCTCACCACTGCCCCCGCAGGCCCGAGGCACTACACCAAATGTCAGGAGTGTGTGGGGGCAGCGCTTTGTGGAGCGTGACTCAGCGCGGACACTGATGGAACAGGACTCATGTACAACAGAGCACATCTCACACATGGCATCTGAATATTGCATTAGAGCATTGGGGCTTTTGGACGGAAGGAGGGAAGCAAAGCTTATGAGTTTGGTCATTTGCTGTGAGGCAGAGGTAATTCACAGTGCCATGTATGCTACATTTGGAAAGGTGTTATAATAATTCATTTTGAGGTGCTACTATCACTGCTTTGTTGTGCCTCATCATCAGGGCCGGCCCTAGCCTATAAGCAGACCATGCAGCTGATTAGGGCGGTCCCAAGACCACCTGGGGTCCCCAAAAATGTTGTATGCTTCAAATATTGCCCTTGTCTCTCCTGAAAATGATTCTCTACTTTCTTTTGCAAACAGTGACAGGTGAGAAGTGAGAGATTGACCGCTGTATCTCATTTTGTCCAATATGAAGTGTCTATCCATTAGCAAAGTGATGTTGTAAGGGCCCCAAGACCAAATTATGCTTAGGGCCCCGTGAAGGCTTGGGCCGGCCCTGCTCATCTTGTCCACTTTCTTTGTATTTAAGCTAATAAAGTTGCACTGTTGAGATCGTGTGAAAAAATAGAGGACAAACTGGCTACAATTGTCACTGTTGTCATGATCTGAAATGCCATAAACAGTATGCTGCTATATTTAGAAAGTCATCATAATAATCCATTTGGACGTGGCTCATGCCGTAACTCTCGCTGAATTGTCATGTCTCGTTATCTGTGTATTCAATCTTATTAAAGGGACTCAACGGAGGTTGTCCATTTTCATATTCGTGACTGCCACCTCTGGCCGTCCGCGTAACTGCAGTCTCCATGTTAAGCTGGTGAATGACTGCTGCCTCGGCCGAACACACAACTTTAGAGTGACAGTGCAGGCTTATAGCGGCAATTGAGTGGGATAGGTGTGGGCTCACAGTGCAGCGCGGGACATTGCTGGAGCATGTAGGGGGTGGAAAATATATTATTTTTTACATTTTAACTTCCGTAGAGTCCCTTCAAATTACGGAGTTGCAGAGAAAGTGAAGTTAAATATGCTGTCACTGGTGATTATGCTGTATCTATGTGGAAGATCATGTAAACAATAGATCAGGGACATTTCAGTAGTTTCTGTTTCATTATGATTTCAAAAGAGTAAACTCAGTTTTTTGACATAAATGGCTTCGCTCAACCACTGACCATGAGCGGAAAAGAAGAGTTTTGCGTTATCATTCATATTCTATGAAAAATGTCCAAAAGATTAAAAGGGTGTGCAAACTTATGAGCACAACTGTACATGCAGTGATTGATAGATCCCTGGTTACTAGTCTGAAGATGTTTTGTATATTAAAAAGGATAAGATAAAAATGGAACACTACATCAGTCAATTCAATTTCAATTCAATTTTATTTGTATAGCCCAGAATCACAACAAAGTTGCTTCGTGGGGCTTCACAGAAAATAGAAAGACAATTATTAAATATTAATAGTGCTGTCCTTAGATCCTCCTTCTTGGCAAGGAAAAAATAAAAAATAAAACATTTGGGACAAAAACAAAGAAACCTTGGGGAGATCCACATGAAGGGGGAGATCCTCTCCCAGGACGGACAGGCTGGATGGGGGTGGGATGACATCAGCAAGTGGGAATGGGATCTGTTTTAAGATCTTGACAAGGAAAGTGATCTAAAAATAGATACAAATATGCCCTTGATTTAAGCAGATATGTAAGATTGT
>OMNZ01108921.1:23411-34515 GCA_900303255.1 Lesueurigobius sanzi | reverse complement strand
CTACGAAGGCGTTACAAACAAATTTGTTCGTAAGTTCGTTTCGTGAATGAGGCCCATTGTCTTTCCAGCATGCCCGGAACACCTCTCGAGGGAGGCGAACAGGAGGCATCCGAAACAGATGCCCGAGCCACCTCAGCTGGCTCCTTTCGATGTGAAGGAGTAGCAGCTCTGTTCCGAGCTCCTTCAAAGTGATTGAGCTCCTCACCCTATCTCTAAGGGTGTGCCCAGCCACCCTGCGGAGGAAACTCATTTCAGCTGCTTGTATCTGCGATCTTGTCCTTTCGGTCATGACCCAAATCTCATGACCATAGGTGAGAGTAGGAACGTAGATCGACTGGTAAATCGAGAGCTTTGTCTTTCAACTTGGACCCAACGTCGGTATAAAATGCAGCAGCTCCGGCCTCTTAAAGGTGATCAGCTGATGGGAAGACCTGGCTCCCAGCTGACAGTCAGCTGTTTGATAGGCAGGGCTGCACACAAGAGGACACAATAGCACTGCGGCCGTAACAGTCACGTGTCATATTTCTCTTTGAACATGAGGAGCACTTTCACAACACATAGCGTTTCTCAGCTTACTATCCCTGGAATATATTTGTGCAGTCTTGTCTCTGTATGCATGTATGGAATGATTTGACCTGCCTGCTCCCTGCGCAGTGAGAGAGTGTTTGCCTCTGTGTTCAGGTACTGTGGACGCTCGGTGCCCCCCTCGGTCACCAGCACAGACAACCTGCTCACCTTGCTCTTTGTGTCCGACATCAGCCTGTCCACTGAAGGCTTCTCCGCTCGCTACGTCTCCATCAACGCCACCACCGGTACGTTCACAACAATACAATTCAAAAACTCTTCTTTTGTTTAATCCATCCATAGGAGTGCATCCTTTCCCCACTCTGGTTCTCCTCGAGGTTTCTCCGTTTTGTCACGAGTTGATCCTTGCCGCCGGGGAGGGTCTAAGGATGGGGGATACCGCAGGCTGGCATTTCATTTGTTTGACGTTTGATATTGATTTGCTTTGTGTTTGTACCGATCTCTGAGACGACTCCTGCTGTGATATTGGGCGTTACAAAAACAAATTGATTTAAAACAGACCAGGAGTTATTTAATTAACTCATTGACTGCCAAAGACGTCTATAGATGTCTTTTATGTTTGATTAGGGGGCGGGGGCGAGAACGATCTGACGGAGCTTGTGTAAAAAAAATCAGGCCTCTAAACAGAAAGGCACCCATTCTATAGTCATTTAAAGTAACTTCCGATCACATGGTACACGCACATACAGGGGAGATGCATCATGGGAAAAGCCAGGAAAACAGCAGACAGAGCGGGGCAGAGCTGTGTGCGCTGAGCGGGGGCTGTGGGGAATAGAGAGAAGGGAGAGAGGAGCCGTGTTACCGCAGCTAAGACAAATTATGAGGATAAAATTGGAAAGATTTAGTCGAGCAGGAAAATATGTGGAAAAATTTCCCTAATGGCTTTAAAATCTAAATAAAGTCTTTTCTCGTTGTTGTTTCTGCTGTATTATATAATGAAACCACTTTTCATATGTTTGAGATGTCACTAAAGCAAAAAATATTATAATCAAAGACATTTTTCTGCTTGAAATGATGCCATTCACAAAAAGCCTGTTTTCTCAGTTTTTTGGTCAGAAACCAGTCAGCCTCAGTGGGGTGTAACTTCTTTCTTATTATTGGGCAGCTCTAATAAGTACTGTCCAAAAGATGAATAATGCATGATATGGAACTTCTAATAAAATGCTTAAATATATTCTCAGACTGTAGTGAGACCTTCACCTCAGCGACGGGCTCCTTTTTCTCTCCCAATTACCCCAACTACTACCCCAACGGACGGGACTGTGTCTTCAAGATCATCGTGCAGGTTTGGCCTGTTGTAGTCCAGTTGGTGTCTTCCAAAAAATGTATTAAAGGGTGTTTTATCATAGATCTGGTTGAATTTGGTCTTTATTCATGTAAAACAGTTTTGCGTTTGGCCCTTTGCTCACTAATACTTTTCCATGTCGGCCCTCCGTGTAAAATACTTTGGGCACCCCTGGTATAGATTGATGTTGTTTAAAATGTTACTTTTTCAAAGGGGTGTACTCATTTTAAGTGTGAAAAAGTTTTTGTCTCACACCAATGAAGTATGTTTTTGTACCAAAATGTTGTTAATGTGTGAGTAATGCTTGCTATCTCATATCACAGGTGAACCTTCAGATAATGTTGAACTTCACAGACTTTGAGCTGGAGGGCTCTGCTCCTTCCTGCAGCTTAGACTTTGTAGAAATCAGGTGAGGAAACAGATTCTTTGATTTATGCATTTTATTATAGTTTTTTATAGGAACTACATAAAACATAGACACATTTCCTGGAGATTTGCATTTTCAAACCAAGGCTGTTGATAAAAATGATTCTGATGTCAGCATGTCAGTGTGACTCCTGGTTAAAGAAAGATCCAATAAAAATAATCATAACGTGTCTGACCATGTTGATATTTGGAAACAAAACCTGATAAGAGCTTCAAACCACAGGAACAAGTCTGCTCATCTGAACATTTGCTCCCACAATTTGTTTCATTCACACAAATTGTTTGCTCAGATAGACTGCAGCTAAAACCAGGAAGTAGTGATGGGATTTTCAGCTCCTTTTAGTGAGGCAGATCATATGGATCAGCTCCTCTTTTTGAATAATGACTTTGTGAACGTTCTTCTTCTTCCTACACATAATAAATTCACATTTACATTTGAAAAAGACCATTTTATTTATGTCTAATATGAAAGGGCTAAAGAAGAGATTTGTTGCTCCTGAGAATCCACAGAGAAATCGTTTTAACCTGAGTTGGACCACAATCATTACATGTCAGTAACATTAATGTGCGCCCTTGTTAATTCATGTCTCTTTTACAGTATTACTCAGTAGAATGTATGCTGCCTATGTTGTGCTTTCATAGATTATGAAACTCAATATGATGTGCATGACTATGGTTCTTTGAGCACAAGCTAATCCACTAGCTGCTATTGCTAACTTTAATGTGTGTTGTGACGTAGTGACACTCAGTCACAAGTAAATTAGGCCTAATGTTTAACCAGGCTGGATATTTACTGGTATAAAGCCACCATGATGATGATGATGATGATGATGATGATGATGATGATGATGATGATGATGATGATGATGATGGAAAAAGAGACAGCTCCTCTCTGTTCAGGCTGAACAGCGCCACACAGTGGCCGTGTTTCTGTAACTGTGAGTCACTTTGCAGCTTTTTATGTTTTCAACTATGTTGACCTCAGAAGTGAGGTCAAGTATTATCTTAAAAATATTAACTGAAGCAACAAATCTCTTCCTTTGCTCTTTCATATTAGACAAAGAAATGTTCTTTTTCAGGTCCATGTCTCCACATTCATCTTAAT
Organism: Lesueurigobius sanzi; assembly: GCA_900303255.1. Lineage (NCBI taxonomy): Eukaryota > Metazoa > Chordata > Actinopteri > Gobiiformes > Gobiidae > Lesueurigobius > Lesueurigobius sanzi. The sequence goes on along the minus strand of OMNZ01108921.1, from coordinate 31,114 downwards.
GTATACGGAGGCTTCTGTTATCACCTAAAAAGGGCTGGTAACCTTTTGGTGAGGTGAATGTTGCTCCCCTTGATTCTCATACCATATCTGTTCTGTATTTAGTTGGTAATGAAACACTTTTTTCTGAGAAAAGACAAAGTTTCAACTTTGTTTTACCTGTGTCTGCACTAGCACTAAAACATGTACAATAGGATCCCCCTGAGGCCGGGACTCCCCCGAAAAAGAGATTCTTAATCTCAGTGGGACTCACTGAAGTCCTCCCTGGGGGACAGTGTGCCTCTGTCCAGACCTAACTCCCTCTGAGCTGAAGACTAAAATTGAAGAGATTCATTCATTGTCACTGGTGATTAGCTGATGGCTGTTAGCTGAGGTCAGGAGCTTAGCGATTGTGATGGCATTTAGATAGATAGAGATAGATAAATACTTTATTGATCCCCCGAAGGACAAATTCAGGTGTCCAGTAGCGAAAAATGGCTCATTTACATTTTTTAATGACACCAGACATTATTTATTGTACAATCTTATCGTAAAATAAGTAACATTTTTTGCAATAAAACCTGGATTTCTTTACAGAACAGTTATTTTTTTTTACTAAAAACAAGAAGAACACTATCTCATTACATCTAGGTCAAATTAAGATTAAAAATGAAATGGCACTTGCATTTAACATGAAATATAAAGAATTTTATTGAAGGTAAATCTGTATAACTGAATGAATAAAAAAACAATCGAGATCCTGTTTGAACCGTTCACCTTAAAGACCCGTTCAAAAGAGCCATCACATCAGTACTTAGGGGATGGACCTCTTATCTTACCGGGCATATACAAAGCATATGACACAACGCAACGACGAGGACTTGAACTACTGAAAGTGTGAATATCTGTGTGATTTTCCAGAGACGGTGGTTATGAGAGCTCTCCTCTGATCGGGAGGTGGTGCAGCACAGACAGGCCGCCGGTGCTGGTGTCCCATAGCAACAGGTTGTGGGTTCGATTCCGCTCGGACTCCTCTGTCACACGGAGGGGATTCACAGCACACTGGGACGGCACACAGAGCGGTCAGTGGGACTCTGGTTTGGTTTTTGCTGAGATGTTTGTTAGGGTTCTAGAAATGCACAGTGGCCTCATGTGTTTTCAGGATAAACAAATGACCATGGCAGTATTAATAACCTGTTGGGTTATTAATATGGTATTAATGTACCGCCTTCAAGACCGGTTGACAGAGCATAAGTACGCCATCCGTACAGGCAACATCAATTACCCTATGGCCAGGCACTTTTTGGACTTCCATAACAGCAATCCATCTAGTCTGCTAGCCCATGGAATTGATCACATACCAGACTCTATGCAAAAAGGAAACCGCATTAAAAAACTCAAACAATGTGAGGCGTTTTGGATCTATAAATTACAAGCGACAAAGTATCCTGGACTTAATGAAGATTTGGATCTCTCTGTATTTTTATAACTATTTTTATAACTGTTGTAAATATCTGGGTGTTTTTTATTTTGTATATTGTATATACTGATAGTGTCCCATTATGGTATTTACTATACTACCATCTAGTGGTGTGTCTCAGGTAGTGTCCACAGGTGAATCCCCCCCCTCTTCCAGGTGGAGCAGCCCTATTGGTGGGTTTCCTGTATTTTAGCTCACATGGTTCATTTTGACTTCTGTTTGTCCCCTGAGGAAGGCCATTAGGCTGAAACGCGTTGGGACTGTCATTTGTCCATTAAGACATGCCGTAATTAATAAAGGCATTTTATCCTACCAGTGAGTGCCTTGGGTATTTTTCAATTTACTACCCCTTCTCCAAAGAGCACCACTGTTTTATCTCTTTTTTGCATTATCCTCTGGAGGTCCAGGAAGCGTTCCTTTTTAAATCTTTTGAACCTGTTGGGTTACTTTTTAAGTAACTTGTTGAGTTAGTTTGTTTCTCCTTTGGAAAAGTAACTTGTTACGTTACTGCGCTACTTAATTATGAAAGTAATGCGTTAGAGTACTCCTCCATTACCAATAATAAACATCTACTGTATATACTGGTATAGCCTTTATTTGGCATTTATGTTTTCCGACACTGCAAGCTCCATTTCCCAAACCGAGCCACTTTAGAAGCTAAACCACGCAAACAACCGCATGCTATCAGTAAATGCAGAATAATAGTGTGATAAATCAGCTTCTCTGAACTTTATTCATGTTTTTACTGACAAACTACAGGAACAGTCCACAATAAGAGGCATCAACAAGCTAACATGCTTAAAGCTAACTAACCCCCCTACCAGAGACTAACTCCACCCACATTTATTTTTTTGAAAACTGCGCCAGAAGGAGGCGTGGCCTGGCGGAGCAGGGAATGCCCAGGGTACTGCCGCTAACTGTATAAGATAGTGTTGAGGTTATGCATGCTCCAGGAGCAGCTAAATGTTACTCAATATGGACATGCTATATGTCTTTTAAAAGCTCTTCGTGAGCCCATTTCAGTCACTGGATTTGTTTTACAGATGTGTTAATTCTTTAAGCATAAAACGTTTAGAGTCTCCATTAGCAGCTGGATAGCAACGTTAAGCCATGTTCAGACCAAACGCAGCAAAACACTCTTGACGCCTGTTTATTTTGAAGACGACGTGTGTCACTTTTGTGTCACCAGGGAGACAACGCCTGTGTCGCGCGTTGGGAGGATTGATTCCACGCGGTTCTCATGCCTGCCGGTCTCCTCACTCAAATGCGTTTGCATTGCACGATACTACAACACAGAAATGCGTAGCTATGTCACCAAAAAAATAGGCTTTTTTAGTGACGTAGCTACGCCAAAAGGACACATTAAAAAACAACCCAGTCTCACTCAACTGCGTATAGTCAGCATGTAGACAGTGGCTATTGAGCCACAGCGATAGATTTGGTTAAAACCAGGACAGTTTCTAACCCACAGTGTGCTCAAATAGCAGTATGATTCATGTGAGAGCAGAGACAGGATGCAAACGCTGTAAATATGCTCCAGACAGATTGTCCTGGCCAAAGAACACGTCAATATTGAGGCAATTAAGGGGTATTATGTTTTTATTTGGTTGTAATCTCAAACACATTCTGTCCTTAGGCTGTGGAGGCAGTATGACCTCAGCCTCCGGGGGCTTCTCCTCTCCAGGTTACCCTCTGCCCTACCACCCCAACTCTGAGTGCTACTGGAGCATCAGGACCAGCCCGGGCAGCCAGCTCCTCCTCAGCTTCTCAGACTTCCACCTGGAGACCTCCTCTTCCTGCTCCTATGACTACCTCGCTGTATGCATCATGTCTTCATATGACATTACATGTTGTTTAAAAACGCACTGCAGAAATATAGCTACTTGTAAAAGTACTTGAATAGACCATTGACTTGTATTGGAGTAGTTTTCACAATTTAAATTAATTTACTATTTCTGACTTATATTTCTCATTTGGCCAGAAAACATAATCAGTTTCAAATGAAGGTGGTTCAGAGTTAATTAAATTCCATCCATTTAGGCCCAAGACAGTTGTAGCCAATAATCTATAGTTTATCAATTCGTAAATATATAGATTATTTTTACAATTACTTTAATTTCTCTTATAATCCAAAAGAAACCTGATCTTCAAGGAATAAACTCAATTCATAAAAAGTCAAGGCCTCACACATACAGCCTGTGATTGGGCTGTCTCCATGGGGACTCACCAAAGGTGAAAGGGGCGGAGTTTTATATGTCGCTCTTGGGAGATAGATACTTTATTCTTTCCCGACAGGGACAGAATATGACAAGAGGAGCATGGGAGCCCGTTTTCTCCAAAAGTCACCAATCCCTCCACCTCCTCTCTGTAGGCCAAGTCGTAGTTGTCCACCACTGTCATCTCAATAACAATATACAGTAGTTAGTGGCAGACTTTGCAACGCAGTCATGTGTCATCAGAGTGAACCACAAGGGGCTCAGTACACAGCCCTGTGGGACTCCTGTACTGAGCGTGATGACACTTGAGGTGTTTTTTCTGACCTTCTTTTGCTTATTAGTGAGAAAGTCAAGCAGCCACATGGGGCTACTGAATGAGGTCCCAGTTTGTTTATCAGGTGCTGAGGGATGATTGCATTACAGTAAAAGCTGAACTAAAGTCCAGAAACAGCATCCTCACGTGGGAATTCTCCTCCAAATGTTTGAGGCTTAGATGAAGAGGGGAAGAGATGGCCGGTAGCCAAACTGAAACGGGTCGAACATGGAAGGGAGTTTTGAGACAATACTCTCAAAGCACTTCATCATAACTGGAGCTAGTGACACAGGCCTCATCATTGAATGATGTGACTATCTTATTTTGGCACTCGAATGACGATTGCAGTCTTACAGCATGATGGGACTTTGGCTCGGTTCAGGTGATTCAAATGACTGGTAGTACATCAGCCAAGCAAAGCACTTTACATCATCAACCACTCACACTCACATTCATACACCAGTGTACACAAACACTAGAGGCAAGATGGTGTGTCTTGCCCAAGGACACCACAACTGTGTGCACTTTGCGGGAGCCAAGATTAAAACCCCCGACCATCCGATCCTGAGACGACCTGCTCTACCTTCTGCACCGCTGTCGCCCCAGTCATAACGCCCTTTCATCTTTAAGAGAGACAGCCTTCACAGCGCCTCAAACCTCCCAAAAACATTATTCAACTCATTTAAGAAGTCAGTACCATACAGAGCATTGTTGGAAGGATCATTGAAAGAGTCCTTTGTTGTCTGCCAGCAAGCCCTTTTTGTGAGCTTGATGGCATGTTTAGGTTGGCTGTAAGTCTGGAAGTCCTCAGAACTACTCATCACCAGAGTAGAAGGCTGAGTTTATCCAGGCTATCCTGTACCTACATAGTCATCCAGGAATTTATGGTTGGCCCAGATGGTAATGGTCTTCATGACACTGACATCCTCCACAAACCCATTAATACTTCATAATGATACAGTATAACAGCCTTTGAATTGATTAAATATGAAGACCTGACTCTATCCATTATTCAGACTTTGATCATTGAGCTACAGTATGTGAAAGGCTATGTGCCTTACTATCATTTGAAGACCTATTTCATGTATTTTTTCTTCTTCTAGAGGTGAAGTATGTATTATGGGTTCCTTTATTGCAGGTGTATGATGGCGATAGCAGCAGTGCGACACAGTTGGCCCAGCTCTGTGGCAGTCAGCTCCCCAGCTCAATCGGCTCATCTGGAAACCAGCTGTACGTCAAACTGAGGACAGACAGTAGCGTGAGCGCGGGTGGCTTCATCGCCTCTTACAACACCAGTAAGACTACTCCTTTTTACAAACTAAGAAGCTAACACTCTAATGTCACAGCCAGCAGGTCCTTGGTTCTAGAACTGAGGTGCATGTCCTCCCTGTGTCTATTCCTCTGGGTTTCCTCTACTTCTAAAAACAGTAACGTGTGGTGACTTTTTGGGGTAGGCAGACTTTGCATATCAAAGCAAAGTAAAAAAGGAAAATCGCTTTATTTGTCATTATACAATGTAACAACAAAATTACGTAGATCAGATGGAGGGTTGGTCCTGGACCAAGAATATGGAACCACAACAATCATGTTTAGCATCAAATATCACAAGCAGGAGCAAACAGCACAGAGCTAATCTGAAACAAACATAAACCATTTAGCACTAAGTTTAGTTTATTTGATTTATTTGACAGGGACAATGTACAGGAGCATCAATCAAAGTAGTATGAAAAGATTCTTTGTACCAGACTTTAGCTCTTGGAGCTAATTTCCAGCTGCAGTCCCTGACTACATTTTAGTCTCTTCCTTCGACCAGTTGTGAAGTTGCTCCTGTGTTTAGCGTCTGACACTTGATGTCCTCCGTAAAATATAATCCACAGAAAGCCGATGTTCAATGTCATTTTTTAGAAGCTTCAGGAGCTGCCAGTGCCAAACAAGCTGCTCTGCTGCATGTATAGCAGCAGACCAATCAGAGGCCACTATCGGCAGGACATGCGGCCTACATATGCATCAAAGGGAGAGCATCAGCCATTGGCTCTTCAGCAGAAATTAAGCCTAATGTGAATACAGAGGCTGAATCTGACAGCACCAGATCAGGCCAACACAGACTATATCTGGCTCTGAAATCACTGTCCATAAGGGGGTTTGGGGCATTATTGTCAAAATTATCATATACTGTATCTGACAACACTGATTGGGAGAGAGCGAGGTACAGGTTAGAGTCTGGTGACTCTCGTCTGTTATTCGTGTGCGGGAGACGGGACCCACCTGCTCCCGCCCGAGGCACAGAGCCCAATTCTGAGAGATTTGTAGCTGGAATTCCCGCCCGTTGCAGGTCTGTAGTTTGCAGTACACCGAGTGGCCAGTAGAATGTATTAAGGGACACCGTGACTTAAAGCAGCCAAATACATTTTCTCAACCTATTTATTGCTTGATTTAATTATGGTTTAGAATTGGCTTATACAAACCGCACACCACAGTCTAACACACATTTAAAACAGGATCTCCTCTATGGACAGGATTTGGATTTCGAATTTCAATGGGACTTTCCTTTTCCTCTATTCCACTGCGTAGTATATTGTATGTGAGTTAACAAGACAGGTGCGTTAACAAGACAGCATTATAAATATGTTCTTTTGTGTTTCAGACTGCAGTGGCATGCTTATACAGAACCAGCACAGAGGAGAGTTAGAGTCTCTGAACTTCCCCAATGAGTACCCACACAACAGGCTTTGCAGCTGGACAGTGCTGGCCTCCTCCGGAAATAACATCAGCTACTCCTTCAGTGCCTTCCAGCTCGAGGGCAGCTCAGGCTCTTGCCCCCACGACTACCTCAAGGTACGGAGGTGCTGTCACTATTAAGGGTTTTTTGGAGTTACAGGTGGTTTCTGGTAATTGATATCATTCCTATTATTGCAGCTGTACAATGGTGCAGACAGCAGTGCTCCTCTGATCGCCACATACTGTGGCAGCTCCCTCCCTCCAGCCGGCAGAACCACATCCTCCGCCCTCACTGTGGTCTTCAGGAGTGACAGCTCCGTCACGCGCTCAGGATTCCAGATGATGTGGACACAGATCGGTTAGACAAACATTTGTCAGACTAAAAAGTAACATATTAACAATATAATGTTGAAGTACAAATGACACAGGAGAGGAAATTGTTATAACATAATTAAGATAATTATATTTAAAGGAGATCTATTGCACACACACAACATTATTTAACATTTTAATTGCTGAAAGATACAATACTTACTTAAAAGTAGAAACAAGCCATCAGGGCTGGACTGGCCATCGGAGCACCGGGAGTTTTCTCGGTGGGCTGATGCAATTTGGGCGGCCTAGATTTTAGCAGCAGTTGCCAAGCAACATCAGCGCATGCACTTACTGAGTTGAGTTGATTGGGATAGACCTTTCTCAGTCATGTGACTTGGAATGGAACGCAGGCCTGTTGGTTGGCATTCCGCTGATTTGCTCCACCTGCTGCATGTTATTAGCTGTTCTTTACAATGGTGTTACCGGTCTTGACGCTCTCCAAGACGGTTCAGCACTTGAGTGGTCAGGTCAGACAACGATATCTGAACAAATGCTCGTTTGTCGGAGCTCAGGACCCGTCATGTGACTTTTGCTGCCCACCAATGGTCAGAGCTGTTCCTTTGAAGGTGAAAGATATGAGGCTCTGAAATTTGGATCATTTTACTTTTCAGTCTTTTTTTTTGTC